>PIJE02001699.1:0-22313 GCA_002895965.2 Coryphaenoides rupestris
AGACAAAAGAAGACACCAGACGGATAGCAATGTCAACGGGTTGAATGTTTTCGGCACCATTTTCAAGTGCAGCCACACATTGGTTTTCATATTGGTATTCCTTTTCTCCATGATGAGCACAAAAGTTAGGCAGTTGAATCATTTCAAGCAAACCATCACCAAGAACCCGTCTCCTCGTACTCAAACAGAAATATGACTTTATGAATTGGATTTTTTTTTTTACACATACTACTTAAAAACTGCCAAAAATGAGGAATTTAAAAAACTAAAAATGTCAAATAAGTAAGAACACTTGGACATAATGCAATCTGTGCTTTAGAAAAATAAGAAGCAATGTGCCATCCCACTGGCCCATTAGAACAAATCTGAGCAACAAAGTGTAATCAGTCAATTAAAAAAGCACATTAAAAAAATATATCTAAACCCTTCTCATTTGTTTACAGCTCAACACTAAATACATAATCGTCAAGGAGGTCACCACGTCATGGACTTACCTTGCTGTCCCACGGCTGAAGGGGAGACAGGCTTCAGCACACAGTGGTTGTCAGTGTCAGAGCCCCATAAATAATACAATCAAATGTTTGCTGTTTGGGTGCCGTGCGGTGAAACAGCGCCTCCTAGTGGACGACACGAGTAAGGCATGGATGATGTGACGTCATGACGTGACGTCATTTGCGGATTGCGCAATTCTACCACTAACACTTTTCCGCTTTATCTTTATTGTGCTTTTTTCAGTCTTCAAGCTGAGGCAGAATCCTATTGCGGTCCTGTGAAGGCTTCTAGTGGTAATAAGATAAGATAAGATAAGATACAAAAACAAAACTAATCTAATTTACAATTGTCCATTTACAAATGTACAATTGCAGATATTCTATAACAAAGAAATATGTAAACAAAGCTGCAATATCGCAATCAAATGTATAAATATGAGTATCTAAAATATACTTATAAAGAACTACATATACACAGGTCAATTGTAGATTGTCCTACAGTGCCACGCTGTGGTCAAAACATGTAGTGCACCCTTGGACGACTCTATAGCCAAGGCTCAGCGTTTTCGCTTTTTATTTATCAGTGTTTATTTTGAATATAAAAAAACGGGTGAAAATCGGTTTATAAAAATAACAATGCAAAGATCAGGGTGAAAATTACATTTTAATTCCAAACATTGATAATTTACTGCTTTTCAGTTGCTGCTGGGAAAAAAACATTCTGCTATATAGCAGCACAGTTAGGCACGGGTCCGTATGCCGAGGTTGTTTAAAATAAATAAATGATCAAAATAGAATGGCATAGGAATAAATACAAACGAATACATAGCCTGGCTACGACAAAAGGCATTCATATTTGAAACGAATTTGCAGCGCAAACATTCAGTTGTTTCAGCCGTTCTTGTGTTTTTAACCACTTCAAGTGAATCTGCCTGATCTGCTGCGTAATCAGCAGCTCGTTTGCGTTTTCTCTCCGTTTTGCTCTCCGCTTATAGGCTCTTCACACTTGAATAAGTTAACCCTGGCCAGCAGCGCCCAGCACGTGACCTTTGTTTACATTTTAGCCGGCTTAGCTGTCAAAATGACGTCATCACGCCGCTGTGATGGCGACAGTAATTAAACACACACACAAAAGAGCGACGAGAGAGAATAACAATTAAACTGGAGAAGAGAAGAGTATATGAGGAGGTTTTCGATTTTATTTTAAGTACAGAGAAATTAATTAATTTAAATTTTAATTTCAAGATCGCCTTCACAGATGCGCGTGCGATTAATATGTAAATGAGGTGAGGTTGCGGTCTGTGATTGGATGGATAGTCTTCATATCGCTGTTACCGTCTAACCCCACATTCATTTCACACTAGTGTTCTTGGCCCCGCAATTGCGGTGCTAACCCTGCTTCGTAGCAGGGTTAGTTAACCCAGGGTTAAAAGCGGTGCTAACCCACTTTCAAAAATGCAAGTGTGAAACGCTGCTTAACCCCGGGTTAAATGCGGGGTTAAATACGGTGTTAACCCCGCATTTAACCCGGGGTTAAGTGTAGTGTGAAAAGCATATTAGAGACTATCTCCTCTGCTTGTTCCGTCCAGCCTCATGTCACCACAAGAGGACACTGTTACATCATCTCACATATATATTAATATTAATATATATACAGTAGTACTATACACAAGAGGACACTGTTACATCATCTCACATATATATTAATATTAATATATATACAGTAGTACTATACACAAGAGGACACTGTTACATCATCTCACATATATATTAATATTAATATATATAGTGCTATACACAAGAGGACACTGTTACATCATCTCGCATATATATTAATATATATAGAACTATATATATATATATATATAGTACTATACACAAGAGGTCGCTGTTACATCATCTCACACGAACAGGAACAACTGTTGGATCCGTGGAAACATAAAATCCTGGTGAAAGTTAGTTTAAACCGATCTGCTCCTTTTAAAAAAATCAAAAACAAAATGCTGAGCCTTGTCTACAGCCTAGGGTGGAGATTTTTCTTTTTTAAACTAAATGCTGAGTAATTTCCATTGGTGATTTCTATTTCTGTCGTTTAATAAAGATAGTGTTGTCCCATTACATTATATAGGCCTACGTGTCGTCCTCTCGGCATGTACAGTACACGGGCGGTCAATTTGAATTCCTAAACAGGCTTATTAGTTTACCAACCCACTTGGCTGGCGTCCGAGGACATGAAATCCGCTCCTCCTCATCCTCCTCCTCCTCCTCCTGCACGGCCCAACTGGGTCAATGTCGTGCCTATAGCCCAGCTAATCATCCTATATCCTATATCCTATATTTATATCCTATATTAAATGCCCGCATGACACCCATTGCACTCCGAACCGTCCCTGGAAGGAGGGATCCCCCACTATGAGTTCCTTCTCCAGATTTCTTCCTTGTTAATTAAGGGAGTCGTTTCTGGCCCTTAGAGGGGCTATGGCTAGGGGGGGGGGGGGGGGGTGTCATAATCATAGGCCCCATATGGCCTGTAAAGCCCTTTGAGACTGTAACTGTGATTAAGTGCTATACAAATACAATTGAATTGACTTGAATTGACTTGAATTGAATTGAATGTAATGTAATGTAATTGAATGTAATGTAATGTAATGTAATGTAATGCAATGTAGGCCTAATTGAATTTAACCAGGATGACCGGGGCCCACCGGGATTTGTCCTTGTATGCCCGATGGCCCAGTACACCGCTTTCTATGTTCATATACAGTATATACAGTACAACAATGTTATGGAAGCCGTTTAGCCTTGCGGATGACTGGTCAGTTGACTTGTGGCCATCGGAGCGGAAGGCGGTGTGGTCTGGGGGAGTCTAGAGGAGTCACATTCCCTGCTCACACGCAGGGACTCCTCCCCGACCAGCCGACGCGTAACGGGGCCGACGTGGAGCCGCAGGGACCGCGGGACTCCGTTACTTACAACTCAACAAGGGATCTTATTTTATTTTTATTTTATTTTATTTTATTGTATTGTATTTCATCCACGTCAACATCAACACTTATCTCCACCCAGAGCCGAGTACAGTAGTAGTTTGGCCACAGTTTCAAGTGAGGATTTTTGTCAAGAAGTTTTTTCCTTGACGTTTTTTTGCGCGCTTCAGTGGAAAAGAGAAACGTTTACGCGTATTGTTGTTGTTGTTGTTTGTTTTTGGGTGGATTAAGCTCACGGACGACTATATCACAACAACAACAACAACAACTAGGGGACTATGTTTTTAATTTAATTGATTTTTAAGTGTGTTGTGAGTTTCTTCACACAGTTGACGTAGAAGAGCAACTCTTCTTTTGGATGGATGGATGGATGGATGGATGATGTACTCTTTTTTGACTGAAGATTGATACTTTGTGAGTTTTTGTTTGTTTCAACAACAAGAACAACAACAACAACATGTTTGCGGGACTCATGGGGCTACACTGTAACGGCAGCGGCTCACTGCTTCACCACTACGAGGTCCTGGAAGGTAACGTACCCCCCTATTATTAATATTAATATTATTATTATTAATAATATTATTATTATTATCATCCAGCAGCCAGGATACTCGACTGTAACCACGCATTTCTTTCTAAGCATCTATATGTATCTATCTATCTGTCTGTCTGTCTGTCTGTCTCTCTATCTGTCTGTCTGTCTCTCTGTCTGTCTGTCTGTCTGTCTCTCTGTCTGTCTGTCTCTCTGTCTATCTGTCTCTCTGTCTGTCTGTCTCTCTGTCTGACTGACTGACAGCATGTCTATGTCACCCGTAGACTATATGAAGAGGATGAAAAGTCACAGCTTTTTATTGAATTGAGATGTTGAGATAGTTGATGCTGATGTGTGCTGATGTGTGGCTGCTGGAGTCAGATATACAAGGAGCAGAGGAAAGCCTGTAGGCTACACGATAGGCCTATTCAATAAGGAGTTCATTTATGTATTGATTTATTTATTTATTTATTTGTCAGGGATAGTGTGGTCCCTGGGCAGGAATCAGAATATGTTAGTCTGTCTGTCTGTCTGTCTGTCTATCTGTCTATCTGTCTATCTGTCTGTCTGACTGACTGACTGACTACCTGTCTATTATCCATCTATTACTTGTCTGTCTGTCTATCCGTCTGTCTATCTATCTATCTAATCTCTCTCTGTCTGTCTGTCTGTCTGTCTGTCTGTCTGTCTGTCTGACTGACTGACTGACTGACTGACTGACTGACTGACTGACTGACTGACTACCTGTCTATTATCCATCTATTACTTGTCTGTCTGTCTATCCGTCTGTCTGTCTATCTATCTATCTATCTATCTATCTATCTGTCAATCTATCTGTCTGTCTGTCTGTCTGTCTGTCTGTCTGTCTGTCTGTCTGTCTGACTGACTGACTGACTGACTGACTGACTGACTGACTGACTACCTGTCTATTATCCATCTATTACTTGTCTGTCTGTCTATCCGTCTGTCTGTCTATCTATCTATCTATCTATCTATCTATCTATCTATCTATCTATCTAGCTAGCTAGCTGTCTGTCTATCTAGCTGTCTGTCTGTCTGTCTGACTGACTGTCTGTCTGCCTGTCTGTCTATCTATCCTCGTTGTTCATGTGTCACTCTATTGAAATAGCAAGCAATGCTCTTGCTGCTAACAGCAGCTTGTCATTATTGTTAATTCCATCTAATGTCTCCCATGTGACTGTACAGGAAGTGTGCTTGGGTTCGGGTTGCCAAATCCTGAGCCTCCGTCATGGCATCTATATATCTCTCTGGAGGATTTAGTGAACTGGTGTTTGTGGAGTTGCGCCTAAAACATTTTCTTTGACATTTTAGAAACATGTTGACACGTACATCTGACCCAAATACCATAACAAGGAGGGATGGGCCTTATCTAGTAAACAGGAGAAACATTTCATCGGTTGTGTCACATATCGGAAGAGAAATAAAGAAGGGTTTTTTTCTCTCTCTTTCACTTCCTTAAAAGGTTGCGCTGTGGTCATGCTTAGCACGGTGAGTTGCCATCTGCGTCCCAGAGCGCGTTCTGAGGAGCTGACACAAGCAGCTTGCTTCTCAAACGTTTGTGTTTTTATGAGATCCTCCGCATTCCTCCGCTGTTTGGCTGAGGGGCCTTCATCAACCAATGGGATGCTGTGTTTAACACGAGGAGGCTTGAGGAGAGCCTCCCCCCCCCGCCTCTTAATCTCCTAAGGTAAATAATCAGCCCTCTCTTACAGAGCCTGCTCTTCCTCACTGTTGTGTTGGAGGCAACTATGGCGACAAGCATGGTTAGCTTCGGTTTCCAACGAACGTATTCTGAATTCAAATCATAGAAAACTACAAATGTTCTTCAGTAGGATGGACGACAGGAAGTCAGAGAATGCTGCAGCTATGATGTGTGTGTGTGTGTGTGTGACTTTCTCTCCCCTCCCCTCCCCCCTTCCTCCCCTTCCCTCCACCCCCCTGCTTCACAATGGACCGCAAAGCATTTCCTTCCACCCCCCACCCACCCCTTATGCAATGAAATAAGCCACGGAAGGGTAGGTAATCTAAGAATAGTTTGTGGGGTAATGCAGTAGCCCGATGATCCATACACCGGTCTCTGGAGGCGCCTCCATATCTACTAGACCACCAGATGGTGAATGGGGCTGGGGTCGTATCAAGTGCCCGGTGAGAGTGTTGTGTTTCCCCAGGTGGGTGAGGGAACCACTGGCTCTGGGCCCCCCCCCCCCCCCCCCCCACACACACACACACACACACCCCATCCCACCCGTCTGGAGAGGACGACACACTAATGGTCCTGGAGGTAACCTAAAACACAGGGGGGCCGGGGGGGGGGGGGGGGGGCTGGCTGGTGTGGGTGGTGGTCTGGTGGCCTCTGTGTAGTGTGCAGAACAGTGGGATCCTGCTATGGGCCGGATCAATGGGCACTCCCTTTCCCTGCCTCTGTGTGGAGAGTACACAAGGCTAAATGGCAAACACACACACATACACACACACAAGGTCTCTTGTGTGTGTGTATGTGTGGCGACGCACGGCCGCGCACCCCCCCCCACACACACACACACACACACACACACACACAGGAGCACCTCTTTTGTGTCCTGTCTGCCGGTTCCTCTTAAGTGGTTTCCTTTTGTCGCGGCTACGGTTCGTTCCGCGAGACATGGCTTTCTGAGTGCCATCATGAGGAGTCATGAGGGAATGCACCGCGGCCTGTGGTCTGTGGCGGCGGTGGCTTTGTGGAGGTCATAATTTATCTCGCGTCAGCCGGGTATCTGGATAGATACCCGACTGTTACAGAAGACAACTGCGGTTAGGATGTTGTTTTGCGCTCATGTGACAATGATGTTCATTTGGAAATCCATTTTAAGTAGGCTTGGTCTGTCGTACGTGATGCTGTTTGGTCTGTGTTGTTGATGTTGTTGTCGTTTAAGCCCGTTTTAGATATATACAGTATATGGGTCAAAAAGACTTGGGGTATTCCATTTTCGGAACCAAGGAAGCTTGATTCCGTTGTCTAAGTTCTTCAGAGTCTTCTTAGTTCTGCTCAAATAGTGTTGTAGTTTGAGTTTAATAATGAGAGCAACGCTGAATGCCCCTTCTGTGTTTCCACACAGACGTCTATGTGTCTGCGAGTGTGTGTTTCTGCGTGACTGTGTGTCCATGGTCTCGATGTCCATGTGTCTATGTGTCTGTCACTCTGTGTGTGTGTGTGTGTGTGTGTGTGTGTGTGTGTGTGTGTGTGTGTGTGTGTGTGTGTCTCCGCATGCATGGTTGAGAGGGGGCGGAGGGAAAATTGAGACAGAGATGGAGAAAAAAGTCAAGCACAGCTGTACACAAAAGGGCTGTTGATTCCCCTTCCACAGTTCCACGTCTCTCTCTCCGTTTCTTTTTGGCATAGCTTCCACACACACACACACACACACACACACACACCACACACACACACACACACACACACACACACACACACACAACACACACTTTACGGGTTTCCTCCGGTTAGCATTCAGGCCGAGGCTATCGAGCAGGTGCCCAGCCATTGATTATTGAACCCTTATTCACAGTGTTTCCCCCACAAATAACTGCCGAAACAGATATATCAGCCATTTTGTTTTCAGGCATTAGGACAATAGCAAGTTTGGTCGACTTTACTTTGCACTGCCTACGTAAATCACGGTATAAGCGGTGAAAATGGTGATTTAACAAGCGTTATTTACTGACCCTGAGGGAGTGAACGCAACGCTTGCGTCATTCATCCGCTGAAGGGCGGGTCTACAGCGTGGCCAATGATGATGATGATGAGGTCGGTTTGGTATTTCCCAGCAGCTGGATTCATAACCCGCTGGGAAATGTCATCGCGGGCTTAGAAGCAAATTTTCTTTAGCGATATTACCTCCATGGGAAAATGGCTGAGTGAGGGGGTCGATTAAGCCGGTCGGCGGGAGATTTATTATGCGATAATAACTTCTGTTATTGTTGTTATTTGATGATTAAACCCAGGTTTTAGCCTTTGGCAGGAATAGAGAGAGAGAGAGAGAGAGAGAGAGAGAGAGAGAGAGAGAGAGAGAGAGAGAGAAAGATTGGAGCGTCAGACTTTCTCAATATATATATATGATTATGACAAAAAAAACAATTTTCCCTGGCGATTCCCTGGCGAAGTACTCTGAATAGGCCTCCTCTGAATAAAGTGTGACATGTTCAAAATGTCAGTGGTATAGATATTCAGAGTAGTAGTAGTAATGTAAGCTCGCTGTTATATCATCCTCTGAACCAACTGTCCATCTTACAACTACTATGTCTCTCCATTTGCTCAGGTGGTGGCAAGGCAGCAGAGACAGCTGGGGAGTCCTGTCGCAAGAGGCCTCATCGGAGGCCCGGGTACATGCGAGAGGATCTGCCCCGGCCCCGGAGCACCAGGAGTGGGGACGAGGAGGAGGAGGAGGAGGAGGAGGAGGAGGAGGATGAATCTGAGGGCAGGACCGCTCGGACAAGAAACAGGGGATCAGTCTGTCCTGTCAGGACGGGTCAGAACAGCATCATTGACTCACCCAATACACCGTGTAGGAGTCCTGTACTTAGCCCCAATGAGGGCCTCTTGAACCTCGGACGCCAGCCTGAAACAGGAAGCTGTACTGAACTGTCATGGCTGGTTCCCAGTTCCCCTTTATCCCCCCCGCACCCGCCTGAACCCGTGGAGCGGAGGATCGCTGTCGGAGGTGCGGTCAACCAATCAGGGACCCCAGGCCTGGCCCTGACCCGGCACCTTCCCGGTGAGAGCGGACAGACTCGCGGAGACTCTTTCAACTCGAGCTTTAGTTTCATACAGCAGTCGCTTAGCACCAGCCAAGGGAAAGTCACCACTGACACACCGCTTCCTGTTCGGTCATTGCCGCAACATCTGACCTCTAGTCCAGCGCCCGTGTCGCTAACCACGGCTCAAAGCAAGCCCCAGACGTCGCCGACCGTTGGCCGAACTCTCCCGAAACTGTCGCTCCCGGGACCAGCGCCAGGGGCCCATTCTCAGCGAGAGGAGCTGTTCTGGCAGGGAGGTCAATGGAGCGGCAGGACGGAGGTGCTGCCCGACCTGCACGACTGTGAGGGCTTTTCCCTGGCACAGAGTTCCCCTCCTCCCTGTCGGTGGACTCGGACACCGCCTCCTCCGTCACCTCCGGCTACGAGTCGGCCACGCCGGCCTCGGAGCAGGGCTGGGACCACCTGGTGAAGAAGTACGAGGGCATCCTCCAAGACTGCCTCCAAAACAACCGCGCCAACACAAAGGTGAGCTGGATGAATCAAAATGTATTACTATTGCCATTGTTTTGCATGTAAACAAACTAGACTGATTAAGAAAATTGTGCTAGATGGTGAGAAAATTGTGTGTAGAGTTGTGATTCAGAACTGCTATTTGAGTGAAAACTAAATAATTGTGCTTAAGGTTTTGCAGAAATGTTGTGTTGTTGACACATGGGCTTCAAGTTTTCACCATTTTGTGCATCGTTCCAGTTTTAGTGCAATTGAGAAAAAAAATAGACAAACACTGTTTGCCTTTCACGTGTGTCACGTTCTGTCACACTTTGGCGATCAATAGTGGTCAATCAATAACGAAAGAAAAGCAAAAATACATCAGACAGTCAGTGGACCCTGAAACCCCCTATCAGAAACGTTTTCTTTGTTTTAATTCTACGTGGACTGAATCCCGTGGAATCCCAATCCCACTGACAAACATGGCCCCCCACATTCTCTCGCTGCCCTTGCCGTCTGTTTGTGAAAGCCTGGCCCTTTGGACCGTGAACGTAACTCTTGGTGCCCACCTGCTCTCTTCTGTCCCTCTCAGATTGAGTCCATGATGTTGAAGCTGCAGCGACTGCAGCAGAAGGCCATCTTGGATGATGACTACGACACAGGTAGACTAAACTCAGACACATGGAGGCAATATCGTATGATATTCGCATTTTTCTTATGTTGTACTTCAATTTGGGTTAGGCAACCTTTTTGTTTGAGTAATTAAAAGCCGGCACAGCAGAAGTCAACCTACGTGTTAAGCTTTAATCAGTCAATCAACTGTGCATTTATTACATTATCAGGTAGCATATTAATTACATCTACACCTATGTGAAGACACTCTGGGGAAACTAGCTTTTAATTATTTATCCATAGCTGATTTAATTGCGGATCTTGTGTAGTGTTCGAAAGGGCACGTGAGAACAGAAATAGGTGAGGGTAATTAGTAAGAGCAGCGTGGAGAAACTAATAATCACTTTAACATCCATGGGCGCCCATCCTAGCAGAGTTCCTGCATCGGTTATTGGATGGATTGGATGGTCCTTAGGGTGGTCTAATAGGATTTAGTCAATTGAGCTGATGCATATTTTATGACAATGCGTGGAGTGCGTACGGTGGGACTTCACGCGTTCACCCGTGATGAGTTTGAAGGCCTCACTTGAAATCGCCCCTTAAGTTTGGTTACGTGGCCTGTGATGCACATGGAAATGGAAATTTAGATGGAATCTCCATAGCCTGAATGTAACCCAGAATATCCCTGGGTTAACCAAGCTCACTCTCCCTGGAAAATGTAATTCATTTTAAGGAGAGTCCTCAGATGCTTGCTGACCCATTTCCCAGACCTTTGTGACAAAACACAAATAGTAACATCTGCTTTTAGCTTATGGGCCATCTGATGCAAACCCTGGACATCGGCATTGGCTTCTAGCGATGATATAAGTTAGTGTGTGGAACTTCAAAAGTTTGACGTGTTTCTGGTCTGGTCTGGCACATAGTTGTATTCATAATTACGTACGTTAATAGCCACTATTAATAGCCACTAATCAATAGTCACTGAGAAAAACATACGTATCGGAGCCCTGTTCTTTAGCCTCGCGCTCAACTGACCGACTACCCTACTACTGAAGACAGACTGCTTGAGTTGTCGTGTTATTTCAGGTGTATGTTGAACTTATAGCAGTTAGGAGCTACGTCAACGTTTATGTTTCTAGTCACGGTGTCGCAGTGGAGATCTGCGCAGGATCACAGCATGGGAGACCAATCTGTGTGTGTGTGTGTGTGTGTGTGTGTGTGTGTGTGTGTGTGTGTGTGTGTATTGTGGTGTCTCTACTCTAGTGTGCACTATACAATATATTCTATAACTCATGTTTTTGTGTGTGTGTGTGAATGAACGCATATGGCTATAGTGCCGTTGTAGTCGAAAGTCCTTGACTCTGTGGCCATCGGCGCCTGTGTTTGAGGTTCTAATAATTAGTTTTAATTCAAGTTCATTTGCATGATTCATGATTTCCTCTGCGTTGGTGTCTTTTTTTTTTACACACAGCGGAGCGTTTTGGCAAGAAGCTGGCAGAGTTGTGTCTGGAGCGCGGCGCCCTGAAGCTGGGTCTGCCCTCCAGACAGCCCAGCGTGGCCTCCTTCCTCCAGCGGCTCACGCAGGCGGTCAACAGCACCCTCCAGAGGACGGAACACTGCCAACGCAGGTCAGGCCTATCATCGCAGGCTGTGGAGGGAAAGTCCTGATTTGTTTGGTGGTTTTCTAACTGTGCAATGTGATGTGTGTACATTTCTTGTGTGTAAGAAATGTCTTATTCTTTGACACCTGACAAACGGTTCATGTTGGCCAATTAAGGGCTTTCAGTTGAGTGTCTTTAAATTGACTCAGCAGTCCGTACAGGAAATAGTGAAAGGGGACCTTTGCTGAAACTTCAACTGGGGTTGGAACATTTAAATGTGGGTAGCGTATGCAAATGAACACTGTTTTACCTTTCCTCCATGTTGCCTCAGACACTGTATCCCTAAATGCGGATAGATAGAGATGACGTTGAAAATCGGCAAACGTTATCCTTTCAGTAAATGAGTGAATGAACGGCCCTTGGCTTCCATCACAGCTTCAGCTTCAGCTGCCCAGAGGGAACAATGAGGAGGCCATCTAAACAAGCAGCTTGTTACAGGAAGGAAGTCAGGTGGGGCCATGGCGGCCTGATGGAGTGTAGCCCACCGGACCACTGGAGCAGAGCCGCTAGTGGGCTCCTCCCCACCAGTGTACCTCTGTGTGTGTTATGACTGAATGGGGAAGAAACGCATGCAATTGCTTTGTAGATGCAAAAAAGGTCACTGTGGTATTTTGAAATGATCAAATACATGTGTGTGTGTGTGTGTGTGTGTGTGTGTGTGTGTGTGTGTGTGTCTGTGTGTGTGTGTGTGTCTCTGTGGGTATGGGTGTGTGTGTGTGGGTGTGTGTGTGTGTGTGTGTCTGCGTGTGTGGATGTGACATTGTATGTGTGTGTATGTGAAATTGTATATGTGCGTGTCTGTGTGCTTGTGTGTCTGTGTGTGCGTGCATGTGTGCATGTGTGTGTGTGCATGTCTGTGGGTGTGTGTGTGTGTGTGTGTGCGTCTGTGCATGTGTGTATATGCGTGTGTGTGTGTGTGTGTGTGTGTCTCTCTGTGTGTGTATGATTCACAGGGAGTCCTCTGAGCCTGATGCAGAGGAAAGGTCATCCTCTCAGCTATTGAACCCAAGAGACCGTATGATCCAGGAGAAACGCCTCGTGGAGGTAGGGAACACCTCCTCTTTGTCCATTTCATGTCATTTTACTGCATTTTATCTTGCATTTTAAGTGCTGTTCAGTTTATTTGGGGGTTTTATTGTATCTTATTCAACCAGAGAGTTTATCCCAAATGAAGGACGTGTAACATATAATAATAAGTACATTCATACATAATAATAATTACATAATACCTTAAAAGGTATTCTACTAGTCATACTCGATGCATTAATCTTTTCTATCATAACGATCGTAATATACTGTAATCCACACAAAAAATATATAATAAGAAGAAACTGTTAAAAACTCACCTGTTTCATAAGCACTTTGTTCTGTGATGTGAGCTTGTCTTTCTGTGTAGCTTTATTATTTTTATTGTCTGTATTTGACTGCTGTGGTTGCGCCCTGGTTAATTTAGTGTTATCATTGTTTTATCTTGTTAGTTCCTGTTTTTTAACTTTCATCTCATATCTATTTCTTCCGCATTGTACAGCACCATATAACCCTGGTTTTGAAAGCCGCTTTATAAAAACAATTTACTTACATCCAGAAATGTATACATACATTAATTTCTATTCTAACTCCCCACCCAGTACAGTACATAAAACCTACATCGCCCCCTGCAGGCGGAGATAACGGAACTGCAGCATCGGCTGGCGGGGCTGCAGGAGCGGCGCGGCCGGCTGGAGGAGCAGCTGCACCACCACCACCAGGCGGAGGAGGAGGAGGAGGAGGAACAGGAGGAGCGGAACGCGGAGAGAGAGGAGCTGGAGATCTCCGTGCTGCGGGGCTGCAGCGCCACCCAGCTGTGGGACATGAGCCGCGCACTGCGTGACCTGGTGACCTCGGACTGCCGCGCGCACATCTCTGTGACGCCCCCCCCCGCCGTCCTCAGGCAAGAGAAATGACGTCACCGTGGCGATGCTGCGACGACTAACATTCTGCTAACCCCGCCGCCTGTAGCTACTGTGTGTAGTACATACCGCTTTTATCCAAAGCTCTTTACAGTATCGCCTCACATTCACCCATTCATACACCGACGGCGGTGTCAACCATGCAAGGTAACAACCAACACGTCAGGAGCAGTTAGGGTGAGGTGGTGTCTTGCTCAGTGACACCTCGACACATAGCTAGGAGGCGGAGCCCGGGGATCGATCCAGCAACCTTCCTGTTGCCAGACAACCGCTCTTACCTCCTGAGCTACTGCTGCCCCCTGTTGGGTTGTGCAGTTGTTTTTTTCCATTTGTATTGTGTGTTGACTGTTCCCAGTCCTACTTGTTTTTAGTCTTCTTGGATTAAAGTCATTAAAGTAGCTAAATGACCAAATCTAAATATAGACCAGTCGCACTTGACTCCTCCCAATGATAATTTTTGGCTGCAGTACTGTTCGTCGCCACATGGGGCTGCTCTAGCGCTGTGAATCGGCATACATAGGATTAAGAACAATGCAATATATTGTCACTCTTTTGTCATTGAAATCACCCGCGTTTGGATTAGGTTGTGTCATTCCTTGCACATGCTGTATCTTAAGAAGGGATTCTTTCATATCCTACACCTGTCACACTGTAGGGATTATTCAATCACTGTCTAACCCTGTCTCCAGATCCAATTATTCAGTTGTAGGACATCCAGCCCTGTCTGTGCAAAATATATCTCTTAGGAGGAAATCCACACTTCTAACATGTCTGACCTTTGCATCGGCTGACCTGATATCAGCCGATGCAAAACTCTATGGATTTCTATGTGACGTAAGTAAGAACGGTAATATTAGCCCGCTGTCCCCAGTGCCGTAAAATGCTTTCCCAAAGCAATTTACGCCGACAGGCACTGAACAACACTGAGAAATGAGTTGATGAACACACACGCGCTCATGCACGCACGCACGCACCACACACACACACACACACACACACACACACGCACGCATTAAAGTGTGTGTGTGTGTGTGAATGATGTGTGTATGCTATCAACAGTATACATACAGTGTGTGTGTGTGTGTGGGTGAGTGTGTGTGTGTGTGTGTTGTGTGTATCTTACGTGCAACCTCTTTCTAATTCTTCCTCCCTTCATCTTGTTATCCCCTTGGTCCCTCCTCCTCCTCCCTCTCCTCCTCCTCCTCCTGTTCCCTCTCACCTGCTCGAACCCGGTTAGAATTTTAAATGCTTCTTCTCCTCCTCTCTTTCCCTGGCGAAATGCAAATGAACACTTTGTAACACATCGTCAGAAGGTAATGGCTTTCTGCGCAGGGCCGCGGCTACGCTAAGCTCCCATCCCACCCGCCCCCCCCCCACGCCCGCCCGCCGTCGGTTAGCAGACATGTAAATTGCACTTATCGCCTCTTTCCAGCGGCCGTGACCCCCCCATCTGTGGTATAATTTGATATCTGACGCGGCCTCGCCACCGTGCCGGAGAGCCGCCGATGACCTTTTCTGATTTTTAAATTGCAGCCCGAGATTGGCTGTTGAGCCTCTCTCTCGCTCTCGCTGTCTCTCTCCGTCGCTCAGCTCGTCAGGGTTTCGGTGATTGTTCTGTCGTCCTGCCGCCCTCCCCCACCACCTCCACCCTCCTCCACCACCTCCACCCTCCTCCACCACCTCTTAGACAGCAACTGACACTCTGACGCTCTGCTTTTTAGCTGTAAATCCCTGATTGTGACATAAGGCGTTAGAACGGCGACGTCTCGACAATTCTCGATTCCCGCCAATCCCCCTACCCCCAACCCCATTCCCACCCCCAGCCACACACACACACACACACACACACATATGCACATACACACACACACACACACACACACATGCACATACACACACACACATACACACGCACTCACTCGCCCGCACACAAACTCACGATATACTGTATATATGTAAAGCGTTTTCGGGTCCCTTGAAGATAGAGCATGGAAAAAAGAAATGCAATGAATTATTATAATTGCATTGTCGACGGTGGCAGGCGGCAAGAGAAAAGGGTTAGAATCAAGTATCGCCCCGGCTGTATGGCCGCAGACCTCAGTGGTTTGTGGCGTTCTTCGGCGTGCGTCTGGACGCAGACGCTGCAAAGGTTCTCCAAGCAGCAAGCGTCCCGTAACGTCCCCACCGGCGGCTGCAATTACAGTAAAAGCCATTAGTTGGGCGTCAAGGTGACGTGCGTGGCGAGAGGGCGTGGCGGATTTCATGCTCCATTTTCCAATTAAACGAACGCCAGTATTCCTCCTCCTCCTCCTCCTCCTCCTCCGCAGACAAATCATGTGACCTTTTATGCCGCGTGCTTGTTTACATGTGCACATAATGAATGACGTTGTTGTTGGGGGGGCACAGCTGCCAGCCCACCCGAGGCGGATCAATAGAAAAAGATATTCATTAGTGCGGGTTTAGGGTTGGTAGTCATCTGTGTTGTTCTATTAGTTTGGACAGTACAAGTCCAAACTAAGCTTCGCTAAGGTTTTACTCCGTCTGTCGTGTCAACGTAGAAGTTCTGTGCTGTCGTTCTTTAAGCCAAAACAGAGAGACGTCATTGCTTCATGTTGAGCTAAATGCTATGTATCATATGCAATATGTGTCATATGATCGTATTACCATATTATTATTATCATATACATTTTATTGCACATTTTTCATTGACCAAGACAGCTAAACGTCTAATAAAACTGTATTATTCCTCTCTCTCTCTCTCTCTCTCTCTCTCTCTCTCTCTCTCCAGACTCCAAGCACAGGAGAAGGCCCTGAATCTGTCCATCAAAGAGACGACCGCTAAAGTAAGCCGTTTGTTAGCTATTCTCTGCTAACCTAGCGCGCCTCTTTATCGTGATCGCTAAGACATCGCTCGCTGGGAGATATCGGGGGGGGGGGGGGGGGGAGCAGGTCCCTTTTGTGTGATGTATTCATTCTGGTCACGTCGAGATAGGGTACAATCTTCTCAGTCCCTGCGCATTTTGGCTTTTCTCAGCACGCTGTGACGTAGCTCGCCAAATGAGCTAGCTCACGGCGAAGGTCGAAAGGTCTCGGATGCTATTTTAGCATACCAGCAGCAGCAGGCGGCGCTGGCCCAGATACCGGGCGGCACCGTGTGTTGTTGGGAGTGCAGAATCAGTCGCAGGGGGGGACGGCTCCCGGCTCTCCGGAAACGGGACATAGGGACACCGATTTATTACAGCAACAGTAGCAGCAGCAGCAACTGGGCTGTTCAGCTGTTCCTTATGTTTCTCCCAAATAGCTGAGCTCACAGTTTTGTTTTGTGTGTTCTGTTCATCATGTTCCGTTTTTGGACCACAGTCACAAAAAGAACAAACCTGTTGTTTACGTCGTAAAGCACGACCTCTCGCCCAATCCTAAGCTCTATAGGGAACATCTCTCTGGAAGCCTTATGCATAGGAGGACGAGATAGGAGCGAGGAGCAGTGATGAGGCTAGTCTGTCACGTTTCCTCATCAAAGCGTTACAAATGACCTTTTTTAAAACGTCAGTCTGCGCGGTTGACACGGGTAAGCTAAGCTTCCCCCCCCCCCGCCAGGCCGACTGATGACAAAGTAATTGGCTCTTTAATTAAAAATAGAAACGGTCATCTTCCCGGGTATCGGGGTTATGTAATTTGAATGCAAAATATAGCTCTTTTGAACTCATGCCTGTGTGTGTGTGTGTGTGTCTGCCTAAAACCACGTTTTAATTAGGCAGCCTGGAGCTGTGTAACCTTTTGTCAAAAAAACTAATAAATACAAATAAATATATAGTTAATATATACAGTATATATTCTCACATGAGCTACTAGGCTTATTCGGGACTCACCCCCCTCCTACACACACACACACACACACACACACACACACACACACACACACACACAAACACACAGATCCTGGATCTCCTCCTCATGTAGTTAGCAAGAGCCAGAGGCGATGCAGTCGTACTGTCAGGAGCTCAGATGGATGAAGGAGGGGGGGGGTGGGGTGGGGCTGGTGGGGGGTCTCAGCAGGAGGGCTGCAGAGTCTCTCCACGCCCTCCAGAAAAAGAAAATCCTAAGACGTCAGATGTCAGTGGTGAGATGCGCCGGGTGGTGGTGGTGGTGGTAGGGTGGTAGGATGTGTTGCAGGAGCAACGAGCAGCAGACCACCCCCCTGGGCACCCCTGGACACCTCTGGGCACCCCTGGGCACTTCTGGGCACTTCTGGGCACCCCTGGGCATCCCTGGGCACCCATGGGCACCACTGGCCACTGAGCGAGCTCCTCCCTTCCACGACTATCTTAAAACAAAACTTTATTTTTTTTAAAACCATGATGAATATTGAGCCTGATACCATCTACCGGTACACCGACCTACATTGTGCGTCATTAAATTCGTTTAACTTTTATTTTTCATGTGAGCATCAGATAACAAAAAAATTGAGATCTTCAGTAAAAAAGCAATTTAAAAAAAAAGGTCACCTCTGTCTTGTTCGTTCAGTGGAGAGGAAAGCCACTGAAATCTACAATCAGTTGTCACTTCATTAATTTCACCATTTCACGACTACCCACTCCCTTCACACACACACACATGCACGCACACACACACACACACACACACACACACACACACACACACACACACACTCACAAATATCTACAAAGACAAAGACGTGCGCACATTATTTAGCACTCGTTTCAAAGAGGACCCTCATCTGCAAGATCAGACACAGACACACACACACACACACACACACACACACACACACACACACACACACACACACACTCACATACACACAGAGAAAGCACATCCTTGGAATGTTGTTGCTGTCTGTCGCTAATTCAAGGCAAAAGAAATATAAAACACATTCTGAAGGACGCAGATATAAAGCTGTGTGTGTGTGTGTGCGTTGAGAGGGGGGGGGGGGGTGAATATCGGTTCCATGACATTCAATTTCTCTTCTTCCCCCCCCCCTCCCCGATATTCTAATGGTTAGTCTCTTTTATGATGATGATGTCATAGAGTATGTTCCCCCACCGGCCACCACCACTACCGGCCACCACCACCACCGGCCACCACCACCACCCACCACCCACCACCCACCAGAGAAAGAGCCGCTTTCTCCCATAAAGGTCACAGTCCCACGTCGTCATCGTGACATTCGGCCTTCACTCTTCACCCGCCCCCCCCCACCCAACCCCACCCCACCATGTGATCATGTGCTGCCTCGTTCGTTTTTTGGCGGGGAAAACATGAGAGAGAGAGAGAGAGAGAGAGAGAGAGTCAATGAAAAAGGGAATTCATCGCAGAGAGGGACATCGGGTTGACGTGCTCCGAGTTCCGGAAGAACGGAAGAACGAAAGGGCGGGGAGGGGGGGCGGGAGGACGAGAGAACTGAGCCCTGAGTCTCTCTCCTCTCTGGCGGCGCAGGTGGTGATGAGTCAACGTCTGGGCGGCAGCCTGCGCAGGAAGGTCAGCGAGACGGAAACCCAACTCCTGGCGCTGCACGAAGCCAAGCTGGCGGCCGTCTCAGGTGAGCCCGGCCCGTCACGTCAGCCGCCGCCGTACGCTCTGCTGCGGCTTACCTTACGCCCAATAACCCCACCCACCGACCCCTCCTACTGCACCTTACACCACCCACCCTCATACTACACCTTACACCACCCCCCCTCATACTACACCTTACACAACCCCCCCTCCTACTACACCTTACACCAACCCCTCCTACTGGCACCTTTACACCCCCCCCCCTCCTACTACACCTTACACCAACCCCTCCTACTGCACCTTACACCCCCCCTCATACTACACCTTACACCAACCCTGCCGCACCCACCCCCCCTCCTACTACACCTTACACCAACCCCCGCCACAGCCCCCCCTCCTTCTAGACCCTACACCACCCCCCTCCTACTACACCTTACACCACCCCCCTCCTACTACACCTTACACCACCCCCCATACTACACCTTACACCACCCCCCCTCCTACGACACCTTACACCACCCACCACCTCTTCCGTCTTTATTTCTACACCTCTTATTTACGTGCCACTCCCGGCGTTCCCTGTGGATCCTCTCACATGAATTAAGCCGCTCCCCTCCCTCCCTTTTAATTAAACAAGCGCCCCCCCCTTCGTTAGGAAGCACGTCATCAGAGTTAATAAGTAGCACCGCCCTTCCACCCCCCCCACCCCCTGGTCTCTTCAGGCAACGACTTCAGCAGCGCCAAGGAGCTGAAGGCTGAGATGAGGACCGGGTACCAGGACCGGGACCGGCTGGAGGCGCTGGCCAGGAGGCTGCACAGCCTGAGCTGCGGGAACAGCCAGGAGCTGACCCGCATGAAGGAACAGCAGCAGCAGCTGAGGGGGGAGCTGGAGCAGCGGGAGGCGCAGCACGGTGAGTCCTGCGGAGGAGGAGGAGAAGAGGGAGGAGGAGGAGGAGGAGGTAGAGGAGGAGGTGGTGGATGAGAGGTAGGGGGAGGAGGAGGAGGAGGAGGAGGAGGGAGGAAGAGGAGGAGGAGGTGAAGGAGGAGAAGGAGGAGAGGGAGGAGGAGGTGAAGGAGGAAGAGGAGGAGGAGGAGGATGAGGAGTGGGAGGATGAGAGGTAGGGGGAGGAGGAGGAGAAGGAGGAGGAGGTGAAGGAGGAGAGTGTGGAGGAGGATGAGGAGTGGGAGGATGAGAGGTAGGAGGAGGAGAGTGTGGAGGAGAGGGAAGAGGAGGAGAGTGTGGAGGAGGAGGAGGATGAGGAGTGGGAGGATGAGAGGTAGGAGGAGGAGAGTGTGGAGGAGAGTGAGGAGGAGGAGGAGGAGGAGGAGTGGGAGGATGAGAGGTAGGAGTGGGAGAGTGTGGAGGAGAGTGTGGAGGAGGAGGAGGATGAGGAGTGGGAGGATGAGAGGTAGGGGGAGGAGAGTGTGGAGGAGGAGGAGGAGGAGAGTGTGGAGGAGGAGGAGGACGAGGAGTGGGAGGATGAGAGGTAGGGGGAGGAGGAGGAGAAGGAGGAGGAGGATGGCCTCATCCAGTGGGTTAGTCAAGGGGGGGTTGTAATAGCAAACCACCATGCCACACACAGGCCACATAAAGTGGCTTTTCCAGGGCTCCCACAATGCCAGGACACAGGAGGACAATGATGAGGATGATAAAGTGGTTTATTGCAGAGTTTGGAGTTGTTTGTGGACAGAGCAGGTGATAACACACTGCCAGCATGCTAGCGCTCTCTTGAGTGGTGTGTGTGTGTGTGTGTGTGTGTGTGTGTGTGGTGATGGCTGCTTAAACCTGTGGGCATTGATTAGCCAATGCACCGTGGGTGTGGACTGCAGGCTCACCCAGCCCCCAGACTCTAATCAGCCTGACTCGGACCAGGTTGAGGCTCGCTTATTTGACTCCTAGTCAAGAATTCAGGGTTCGAACCCCAATGTCCGCCAGTCTAGATCTTGTAAGCATCCTAACCCGCCTCATAAGAGCAGTCGTCTGGCCACCGGAAGGTCGCAGGTTCGATCCCCGGGCAGCAAGACACCACCTAACCCCGAACTGCTCCTGACGTGTTGGTTGTTACCTTGCATGGTTGGCACCGCCGTCGGTGTATGAATGGATGAATGTGAGGTAATACTGGTGGCTCCTTCTATCTACCCCACGGCCCAGAAGGGCATGGGCATGGAACACCTGTGGTTGGCCTGTGTGTGTGCGTGTGTGTGTGTGTGTGTGTGTGGGTGTGTGTTAGAGGATGTGGGTGTGATCTCCCAGCGGTGGCAGAGGAGATGGATGGATGTTGACAGCAACAGCTGCAGTGCCCCTCTCTCTCTCTCTCTCTCTCTCTCTCTCTCTCTCTCTCTCCTTGTGTGCATCAGTCACCAGTGGTTTCTCAATAAAAGGGTCACATTGCTCTTTGAGGCTCAGGAACACAGGGGAATTGTTAAGAGGAGGTGATGATGTTGGTGGGTGGGGCTATGGGTGGGTGGGTGTATGCGTTGGTGTCATAAACAACCAACAGAATGATTGGTCGGTGAGCGGGGTCTCGGACTGCTGCGCGAGGGCAGGTTGGGCGGCTGTTGAAGCAGCCTCTCCCAGACGAAGCAGCAGCGGCAGCAGCAGCAGCAGCAGCAGCAGCGTTCGTTGTCCATTGTCTGGATCACTGGGGTTTTTTCTCTCTCTTTGGTGGACCCCCCACCACCATCACATCCAGACGTCCAACGACTTCGCCACTAGGGGGCAGCGTTTTCATTTGTTCAGATAAGCCAACAAAGGCTGAATAATGATGTGTTGTCTGGGGGTTTTGTAGGTAAAACAAAAGAATTTCGATGGGGTTAATTCTCTCCCTATTCTCTCAAGTACTTATCACGAAATTAAATATGTGAATATGAATGCAGCGCCCAAGCCCAGAGTAAATGTAATCTCTTTTAGCTATGCGTTCAAATAAACAACTGCTGTATAATATTCTATAAGAATATCTTCTCCAGAAAAATCACGTCCAACATATGAATAAGCCGCCGCCATAGCATCATATGTACTGATGCGTGTTGTGCCGAGCGTGCGTGAGTGGCGCAAGATGCAATTGCGAGTTTGAAACCAGACGGGGCGTTGGGAGCTAGGTGACGAGAAGATGACACCGCGCAGAGGCGCTGGGAGTTATGACGGGTTGTGTGCGCTTGCTCCAAGTGTACAAAGTGGGCGAAGACAATTGATGGAGCGGCGCGCCTAGCTTTTTGTTAATGCCAGTGGGCTGACACTAGAGACAAGGGTCTCATTAAACTTGTCATCTCCATTGAGATAGAATAAGAGGGCTGGCACACGCTCGCGCATGAGGAAAGCCGATAGG
>PIJE02001699.1:26255-51255 GCA_002895965.2 Coryphaenoides rupestris
GTCGCCATCGCCGCTGCCGCCGCCGCGGAGCGTGTGCAGATATAGCGCCTCTCAGCAGAAAGCGAAGGGGGTGGGCGGCTCGACACGCCGGGGGAGACAAAATTGCCGTCACAGGCGAGAACAATGAGTTCTCCCGCCGAGTGTTTAATTTTGTTGTAAGCGAATTCACAAATAAAATTAACCGGCAGAGCGCGCAGACACACACACACACACACACACACACACACACACGCGTAAAGAAAGACAACCTGGAGCAAAGAGACGCTAATGTTGGAATCTGTCACATCCCAACTCATCTGTGGTGATGTATTGAAAACGTTTCTTTATTTCTTTTGGCTTTCCTTCATCCCTGCCGGCCGTACCAGTCGGCCTTTTTTCTGTTCAAGGCTATCTTCCGGATCCTCCAGCTCCGTCATTTTGGGGCCTAAGTAGCTAATATGTCGGCGACGTTTGTTGAAGTTGGACCAGTGATTGAGAGAGAGAGCTCTTCAGCTGTCAGCCACCAAACGTCTGCAACATAACCCTTTGCTTGTTTTCGCCACAAAGCTCTCACCAGAGCTTCATCCACGTTTTCATCCGCAGCTAAATACTCAGCCGTGACTTAGATAACACTAAGCTAGGCTTTGTGTAGTCCAACACAACAAACTCTCGCCGGCACTCCTCCCTCAAAAACTCACTCATGTTTCCACCGTTTTTTCCTTCTGTAACAACCCAACTCTCAAGATGTCAGAGGGAGACGTCTCCCCGAGCGAGACTTGGTTAGACGCAATAACAAACGGACTGAATGAAGCGAAAGACAAAGAAAGAAAACACAAAAGCGGTATTTCTCTGTAGGGAGTTGTCAGACACTTATAACGATCCGAGCCCGGCTGTCGGTGGACAAAAACAAGCACTTTTAGAGGACGTACACGGAAGCGGGCGCCATCATCACAAAGGTTGACTTTTTGCGGACGCTTCACGGCTGACGGATGAACCTCGCTCGCACAATAGCCGACCAATTTCTAAAATTGCCGTCCGCATGAGTCACTTGGATCCAAAAACGATGGAAAAATATGGTCCAGGTTGAAAAATCCTCAAGTAAAGTCGACTTCAATGCACTACATCAATTGCACCGAGATCAATTTCAGCCCAAATTAATTATTTACGCTGGAATTCCATCGGCCGCCGCAGTCCCATATGCTTTCCATATACTAACTCTCAGCTGGCAATGTCACCCCTGTGTTGCGGTGCATCATGGGACGTTTTTTTCCCCTCCGTTATTGTGTGTGTTTTTATTGGTTTTTTGGTCGTCTGCCCGGTGCCGTACGTAAACCGCCTGCGACGGCCCAACGGCGGCGGCGGCGGCGGCGGCGGCGGCTCCCGGCTGGCGGAACACAAGTGGCAGAATCGAAGCCCGGTCACTTCCTCTCACTCTTTGTAATTAAAAACGATTGCGACGCTTCTCGTAATGGAGTCCAAACGGCGAACGCGCACTTTGAGGACAGGCGGGAATGTTTTATTCATGACTTTTTTCGGGCTACTTCTGTCAAGGACTTGATGGAATTTCGTGGCGGTCACGCTGCTCTTCTCCTAAAAGGTGTGAAGTGATTGTGATGGGTAAAGTGGCTGGTGGATGGGGGGGGGGGGGGGGAGGGAGTGGAGGGGTCACCCACCGCCCGTCCCCCCTTCCTCCCCCTTCCTCCCCCTTCCCCCCGTCGCGTGATACCGCATATCATAGCAGCCCAACAGTTCATTGTGCAATTGTCCACACACAGACACTCGAAGATTATTATGGAGATCGTAACGACGGCGAAATGACATTGCAGAAACTGCACACACACACACACACACACACACACACACACACACACACACACACACACACACACACACACACACACACACACACACACACACACACACACACACACACACACACACACACACACACACACACACACACACACATGCATGCAACCACACACACACACACACACACACACACACACACACACACACACACACACACACACACACACACACACACACACATACACACAACACACACACACACACACACACACACACACATACACACAAACACAAACACACACATACACACACTCTCTCCGACACCATAATTGAGAACGGTGAACTTGAACAGTGAAACACAGCTCCTACAGCGACGATAACAAAGAGACGAAGATAGGCAACCGCAGGTGTGGAGGCAGCCCCACCTATACCGACCATGTTCCTTATTCCACAGGTTCCTTTATTTCTTTTTTCGCCCATCTGACCAGGCTCGATCGTCGCAAAAACAAGTGTCCGCATCGTCCGTCCGTAAAGTGGCCTCAGTAGCTCTGTGGTGTCCGTGATTTCGTCACATACTTTGTGAATCGCAGGTATTTTGGGTTGTTGTCCTCATTCGTGTTCATTGATTCCCCCGTGTGGCTGATCGCTAATTGCATAACGTAGCGTAGCGTCAGCAAGCCTCGCGGCGGGTGTGCCGGTGAGCGCCGGGGACCAAGTGCTGACGACTGCATGGGTGGAGTCCAGAGCCCACAATATAAAACACCGGGAGGTTAATGTCTGTCTGCGTGCCTGGGATAGGCCAAATGTCTCTCTTCTCCTGTCTCTCTGTCTGTCTGTCTGTCCTGTCCTGTCTGTCGTGTCTGTCTGTCTGTCAGCTCACTGGTCTGCCTTTCTCTCTCTGTCTGTATGTCTCCCTCTCTCTATGTCTGTCTGTCTGTTGTCCATCTCCCCTCTCTATGTCTGTCTGTCTGTCCTGTCTGTCACTGTGCTGCCTTCTCTCTCTCTCTATGTCTGTCTGTCTGTCTGTCTCCTCTCCCTCTCTATGTCTGTCTGTCTGTCTGTTTGTCTGTCTCCCTCTCTCTATGTCTGTCTGCCTCCCTCTCTCTATCTATGTCTGTCTGTCTGTCTCTGTGTTTCTCTCTGTCTCTGTCTCTGTCTCTGTCTCTGTCTCTGTCTCTGTCTCTGTCTCTCTCTCTCTCTATGCGTGCACCATGCCAGGGGTCTGTGCAGTGTATTTGCCGTACCGTCGGTTTCTGCTGCTGCTGCTGCTGCTGCTGCTGCTGCTGCTGTCTCAGCCCCAGCAGCCGGGGCCGGGGGGCCGTGAGAGGACATTCATCACAGACAGGGGCCTTCAACGCGATTACAAAGACACAAGACATTTCTCTTCTGCCTTATTATGCCTCAGCCCTGCGCCACCGCGCCCTGCCGCAACACCTAGCCGCCGGCAATTTGCTCGACAACACAAGAGAGCCGGTGCGTCCGATTGTTACGCGGCGTCGGAGGAGTTATTGCGTTATTCACTTTGAATTAGAGCGGCGGGACAAATCGCCGCTACGTCGCGAGCGCCACAGCGCTACCTCCGGGCCACCGCTGGCCATCGCCACCGGCCCGTTAAGGCGCCTAACGGCTTTGTTAGCGTGAATTACGCCTCTCTCTCTCTCTCTCTCTCTCTCTCTCTCTCTCTCTCTCTCTCTCTCTCGGCGGTGTCTGTAAACTACCGAGTGGAAGGATGTGATTAGTTGTGACTGAATTTATTACTCCCTAATTGGAGTAGCGGGTAAATAAGTATTTGCAGTTGATGAGAATTGGCTGTCCCCGAAATCCTTAACAGGGCACTTTGTTTGACTTACAATAACGGCCGTTTTCACAATTGAGACTTTTTGTACCGTTATGCACGCGACAAAAAAACCCGAAATACACCGCACATGTTAACCTGTAAATATAGTTGTCATTAGCTAAACTAGGGTAAAACACACCAACACTTGTGAAGGAGGATTATCCTCATTGTCCGAGCCTGACAGGGAGTAATTATATATATAATAATATGTTATAAATAATAATACAATGTATTGCAATCCAACATGTGTTCTCACATTGTACACAGTGAGAAGCACAGCGCTGTAAGACTCGCTCGCTAAGACTCACGTGTGTGTGTCAACCATGAACGTCTTTGCAATATGGTTACACGAATTAACTATTACTTCACACGAGTTCATGCAGTTATAATCATGAACAGTTAATCAACAGTTAAATAATGGCCGAGTAATCATTTACGAATGGTGTTCACGTTAACTAAGGTATTCATTGAGGTTGGGTTAACCCTAACCCACGACCACTACCCCTAATCCATAACCCCGATGGTAATGCTACACCAAATGTTACCAAAATGTTATAATCGATCGTTGTTATCGTCTCAAAAATGCTTGATACGCCTTTTTTAATCTTCCCGTTTGTCTTGAGAAAATAACTTGTAAGTAATGAGGCTTATAACGGAATCTTCACCGACTCCTCCTAAGTCCTCGTCACGTCTTCCGTCTTACTAGCCTCGCTGCCCTGACCCCGTTTCACTTCAAACATTGTAACGGCGGGCTGAGATCATTTGCAGTCTATTCCTCGCTTCCGTTAAAAGTCAAGAGAGTCACTGCCATTGTCTCTCCGGGACGTCGCAGGGTGCTGAGTGCTGTGAGCCGGCGCCTCTGTGATTTTGGGCGCCGTGGGCAAAATTGGCAGCGACGGAGGATGTTTACGCCATGACACTGAGAGAGACCACCGGCATGGAGACGAGATGAGACAAGAGGATACTCACAGATCTGCTAATGGTGACTGTGACTCGTCTGACGCTTGTGCCTTTTGTGTGACCTTTCAACCCCCCCCCCCCCCGTTTGTGTACACTTCAGAGACTCAAGACTGGCTTCCGTTTCCACCGAGGCCACTGGACTCCAGTCACTGTTTTGAATTTCGGGGGCCTTCCATTGGCTCCCGGCCTTTTCACCGAACACTGTTACCGGATGGAGGAGTTGGCGGTGGGGTTGGGGGGGGGGGGGGGGAGTCATGACCCCCAGAAGACCCTCCAGCCTCTTCCTCCTCCGTCCGTCCGGATCCACCCCGCGGGCTGCCTCGGCTCTCTGTGTCTTGTCAGTGTCTGGCCCTTCAGACAGACGACAGATTGACTACAAAGAGGACATTGTTTAGCCTCCGGTCCGGTCACAGTTGAGTCGTTCTCTCCCACGGCTGCCATATTCAGCGGGTTTGACGCCTGCGCCCGTTCAGAAAGAAACACAAAAAGTCTTGCGTGTCCCGGGGTGTCTTTATCGAGACACATTGACACCTTCATTTTGTGCTTCTCAATCTGGCCCTACACAGTCACCTGACATCTTGAAACGGTGGCTTAATGGCGGCCGTCTATCATTCCGCGGCTATCTGGCTAGCGCTATCCGGCTAGCAGTGTGCGCGTCGGCGCAGGGGGGGAGGGGGGGGGACGTCGCAGGCTAAGCGCAGCGCAGAAGCTCTTGTCAGGTGGGACAGGGTGTCCCCACGTGGCAATTAACACAGGTGCTTAAAACGAGCTGTCTGTTCCGCAGGCACACACTCGCATGCGCACGCCCACGCACACACACACACACACACACACACACACAGACACACACACACACACTGTTTCCCTGATGTGTGATATTAATCTGATTGGCTTGTTCTTCTCTCTCTCTCTCTCTCTCTCTCTCTCTCTCTCTCTCTCTCCACAGCTTCCCCTATCTCTTCCTCTCCGATCCTGTCTCTCTCACTTGTTCACTAATTGTCTCATACAAACAATCACACACGCATGTATGCACACACACACACACACACACACACACACACACACACATCATCGACAGTGGGACCATAAGCGAGACAAAGCCTGTCAATCTGCACAGGTGGCGGCTCGCATGCACACCCATGTGTGTCTGTGTCTGTGTGTGTGTGTGTGTGTATGTGTCTGTCTGTGTGTGTGTGAGTGTGTATGTGTCTGTCTGTGTGTGTGTGAGTGTGTGTGTGCGTGTGTGTGAATGCATGCATTTCCGTCTGTTTGCTCTCGTCTTGCGTTCACTCCAGCTCCCCAGCTCAAGACGTCGTCTCGCGGTGAGGTCCCTGCATACAGAGCACCTCCCCCTCTTCCTCATCCCCTTCCTCCTCCCTCCTCCTCCTCCTCCTCCTTCCTCACTCCTCACTCCTCCTCCTCCCGCTCTGCCCAGTCTACCTCCATCTTGTCTACTCCTCCCTCCCCCCCCCCTGAACCGGCGCTGTCGAAGAGTCACCAGCGGCGACAATGATACAGATTAGATTCCCTGGAAGCCCTGTATGATTGTGCCCGCAATCAGGACACCTAATTAGGTTACTGTCGCTCAGTGTGAGCTTCCAGAGAGCTTCCAGAGAGCTCCAGCGAGCGCCTTTGTGTCTTTGTGTGGAGACGCCATTGACGATCCATTGAAGCGCTATGATTTTGGGTAGGACACGTGCCAAAGGACAGTGTTGTGTGGGCAAGTGTGTGTCTGTCTGTGTGTGTTTGTATATGTGTATAGGAGTGGGGTACGAGAAAGGGAAAGGCGCTAGCAAGACAGTAGGAAAACGCAATGCACTGCGCGGTGCACTTTGGTTGTGAGTGCTATTGTGCTCAGACGGGGCTGGGTGGTGTGTGTGTGTGTGTGTGCGTGTGTGTGTGTGTGTGTGTGTGTGTGTGTGTGTGGGTGTGGGTTCTCATGTTTTATACATGGACTCATTAACAGCACTCTGATTGCCAACCACCCCCCCTCCCCCCCCCTAACTCTTACACACACATACCCACACACACACACACACACACTTGCGCGCACGTGCACACACACATGACACACACACACACACACCTTCTCACCCGTCCAACAGTCAGCCCTGTCTGGACCTGTCTCCTCGGGGGGGTGGTGGTGGTGGTGGAGGGCTTTGGGGAGTAGTAGGAACCAGAGAAAACTAACTCCAACTCCACTTGCCCCACGGACAATCTGGCACAGTATGGAGACTGCTGCCAATCAGAAGCCAATCTGCACCAGGGGCAGAGAAATACATCTCGTACCTCTGCAAGCATGGCTCCTGACAGAGAGAGAGAGAGAGAGAGAGAGGGAGAGACAAGAGGGAGAGAGAGGGAGGGAGAGAGACATCTGCCTATCTGTTATCCTCTTCCAGCAAGCACAACGGCAAGACCTGAACCGTAATGAGAAGCTCTCCTAATAGCCTCCACATACAGTACAGATAATGAGTTAGAGAGAGCTTTGGTTGCTAGGATACATCGTCATCTCGACTCGCACGTGGCAGATGAAGTGTAAGTAACAGACTGCTGTGTGTTTTGTGTGCGTGTCTGTGTGTGTGTCTGTGTGTGTCCTGTGTGTGTGTGTGTGTGTCTGTCTGTGTGTGTCTGTGTGTAACAGAGAGACTGCTGAAAGAGAACGCCGCCAAGTACATCAAGCTCCTGGAGGACAGACTGCACAGGTAAGAGCTCCTCCTCCTCTGCTCCCTCTACCGCCCCCTCTTCCTCCTCCTCCTCCTCCTCCTCCTCCTCCTCCTCCTCCTCCTCCATGACATCATCATCATCACCCCCAACCCCCACTACCCTCTCCCCCACCACTCCCACCATCCCATATCCTTCCTTCCCCTTGGTGGCACATCTTCCTGTTTGCCTTAACGCGGCCTCCGGTATTTACCTCCTTGTTATTTTCCTGTTGATCTGTTTACCGTCGTTTTACCGCCGCCGCCACCCCCCCGCCCCCCTCGCCCCGTGTGTAATTTTCAATGTGTGAAAACAGAAAGCTGGGAAAGGGAAGTACAGTTCCATAGAGAGATTGCATATTACACGCACACACGTGATACAAGTCACTTATACATTTATACGTACATTAAACGTCTTTTTACATTAAAACCGATAGTAAATGTATTGCATTTATATCGCACTTTTATCTAAAGCGCTTTACAGTATTGCCTCACATTCACCCATTCATCCACCGACGGCGGTGCCAACCATGCAAGGTAACAACCAACACGTCAGGAGCAGGTAGGGTTAGGTGGCGTCTTGCTCAGGGGACACCTCGACACTTAGCTAGGAGGAGGGGGAGGAGCCCCGGGGATCGAACCAGCAACCTTCCTGTTGCCAGACAACCGCTCTTAACCTCCACCCACTATGGGAGCGCTTTGCAAAATTGAGAGCTTTTTATCAGCTTCGTTGAGCTTTTTTATCAGCTGACCAATCACGGCACAGAAGAGGCGGGGTTACGTCGTAGCAGGCGGGCGGATGTCGCAAACAACGAGAATAACTTTGACGTGGAAGATATCACCATCGGTGCCGACGCTAGCGTAATTTTTTGCTCGGAAAGGTTAGTTTTACTCACCGTGGGTGAATATCAGGAGCTACAACCAACGGCGAGTAAAAAAAGTACCACCGAGAATCCATCGTATCGAGTACGGAGCAATGTTGTTATGGAAACAAACAAAAATGTGTGTCGTGAGATCCGCTGTTGAAAAAAAATAACCCAAAATCATTTTCAGTACAAAACGCGGCTCTCTCGGCTGCACGGCTTTTTCTTCATGAAAGGCGGACAGTGTCGCCCCCCCCCCCCCCCCCCCGACGGTGCGGTAAGAAGGGAGTTCTGTGGTGGCTCTCGTGTTGTTCACTCAAAGGAAACTACAGGCGGTTTTGGAGGCGGCAGCGGGGATCTTAACCACAGGGCTGATGGAGTTTAAGACCAAAAAAAAAAAAAGAAGGGGGAAAGAGATCAACCCATCCACCGCTCGGTGTTCTCTTCCCACCCGTGAAAGAGAACCCCGAGCGGTTTTAACCCTCGAACTAGGCCATCCAAATTCAGCATCCCCCCCCCCCCCCCCCCCCCCACGCTCCATCACCCTGCATGATGCTCTCCTTGGCTGCCAAACATTCTCCTCTTTCCCCCCCGAAACATTTGCGTCGCGTTCTTCCGCGATACTTTCCGCTCCTCCTCTCCCGTGTTTTCGCGACCTAAAAAATTCGGTGGTTTTCCACACTGTCTCCATCAGGCTCCGGTTGTGTCTCTCTCACGCTCCACTTCTCTCTCTCCAAGTTGGAACTCGCTAATTAAGTGAAACTAACTGCGCAGTCACTCCCGACCTGAAACCTAACGCAAGAAAGGTTGGTTTCAGAGCAGATAGCTCTGGTATCCAGGGAGCTACCCGGTACCAGCGGGTCAGTTCATGAACTGTTAAGTGTGTGTCCCTCCTGTGTGTCGTCCTGTGTGTCCTCCTGTGTATCCTCCTGTGTGTCCTCCTGTGTATCCTCCTGTATGTCCTCCTGTGTGTCCTCCTGTATGTCCTTCCGTGTGTCCTCCCGTGTGTCCTCCCGTGTGTCCTCCCGTGTGTCCTCCCGTGTGTCCTCCCGTGTGTCCTCCCGTGTGTCCTCCCGTGTGTCCTCCCGTGTGTCCTTCCGTGTGTCCTCCTCCTGTGTTCGTTAGCATATTGGTGCAGTGTTTTGGAAACCGGTTTGCTGCTGCTGCTGCTGCTGCTGTTGGTGCTGACACGGCCAAACACACACACAACTACAACTGGCAACAGACCTCCAATCATGCCAATGACAACCAAAGGAAATGTGACAGCTTTTTCCCGATTGACAGCTACCTCTCCACTCGGTTGACAAGCGATGCGGTTGGCGGCGGTGGCGGTGGCGGTGATGTCAGCGGTGATGGCGGTGACGGTACCGTCGCGCATGACTGACGCCTCGGGGGCCCCCGGCCGCTTATTATCGCCGTGTCTCGGGCCGATGACACGCCAATTAAATGTTCGTTTTTATCGCCGTTTTCCCTCGCCCCCTCCACCTCATCCCCTTCCTCCTCCCTCCTCCTCCTCCTCCTCCTTCCTCACTCCTCACTCCTCCTCCTCCCGCTCTGCCCAGTCTACCTCCATCTTGTCTACTCCTCCCTCCCCCCCCCCTGAACCGGCGCTGTCGAAGAGTCACCAGCGGCGACAATGATACAGATTAGATTCCCTGGAAGCCCTGTATGATTGTGCCCGCAATCAGGACACCTAATTAGGTTACTGTCGCTCAGTGTGAGCTTCCAGAGAGCTTCCAGAGAGCTCCAGCGAGCGCCTTTGTGTCTTTGTGTGGAGACGCCATTGACGATCCATTGAAGCGCTATGATTTTGGGTAGGACACGTGCCAAAGGACAGTGTTGTGTGGGCAAGTGTGTGTCTGTCTGTGTGTGTTTGCATATGTGTATAGGAGTGGGGTACGAGAAAGGGAAAGGCGCTAGCAAGACAGTAGGAAAACGCAATGCACTGCGCGGTGCACTTTGGTTGTGAGCGCTATTGTGCTCAGACGGGGCTGGGTGGTGTGTGTGTGTGTGTGTGTGTGTGTGTGTGTGTGTGTGTGTGTGTGTGTGTGTGTGTGTGTGTGTGTGTGGGTGTGTCTCTGTTGTATACATGCTCTTACACACTCTGACCAACCCCCCACCACACACACTCACACCCCCCCACTCACACACACATACCCACACACACACACACTTGCGCGCACGTGCACACACACACACACACACACACACACACACCTTCTCACCCGTCCAACAGTCAGCCCTGTCTGGACCTGTCTCCTCGGGGGTGGTGGTGGTGGTGGTGGTGGTGGTGGAGGGCTTTGGGGAGTAGTAGGAACCAGAGAAAACTAACTCCAACTCCACTTGCCCCACGGACAATCTGGCACAGTATGGAGACTGCTGCCAATCAGAAGCCAATCTGCACCAGGGGCAGAGAAATACATCTCGTACCTCTGCAAGCATGGCTCCTGACAGAGAGAGAGAGAGAGAGAGAGAGAGAGAGAGAGAGAGAGGGAGAGAGAGGAGAGAGAGAGACATCTGCCTGTCTGTTATCCCTCTCCAGCAAGCACAACGGCAGACCTGAACCATAATGAGAAGCTCTCCTAATAGCCTCCACATACAGTACAGATAATGAGTTAGAGAGAGCTTTGGTTGCTAGGATACATCGTCATCTCGACTCGCACGTGGCAGATGAAGTGTAAGTAACAGACTGCTGTGTGTCTGTGTGCGTGTCTGTGTGTGTGTGTGTGTCTGTGTGTGTGTGTGTGTGTGTGTGTCTGTGTGTGTCTGTGTGTAACAGAGAGACTGCTGAAAGAGAACGCCGCCAAGTACATCAAGCTCCTGGAGGACAGACTGCACAGGTAAGAGCTGCTCCCTCTAGCCCCTCCTCTTCCTCCTCCTCCTCCATGACATCATCATCATCACCCCCACCCACCACTACCCTCTCCCCCACCACTCCCACCATCCCATATCCTTCCTTCCCCTTGGTGGCACATCTTCCTGTTTGCCTTAACGCGGCCTCCGGTATTTACCTCCTTGTTATTTTCCTGTTGATCTGTTTACCGTCGTTTTACCGCCGCCACCACCCCCCCGCCCCCCTCGCCCCGTGTGTAATTTTCAACGTGTGAAAACAGAAAGCTGGGAAAGGGAAGTACAGTTCCATAGAGAGATTGCATATTACACGCACACACGTGGATACAAGTCACTTAATACATTATACGTACATTATCACTTTTACATTAAACCGATGGTAAAATGTATTGCATTTATATCGCGCTTTTTATCTAAAGCGCTTTACAGTATTGCTCACATTCACCGCCATATACACCCGACGGCGGTGCCAACCATGCAAGGTAACAACCCAACACGTCAGGAGGCAGGTAGGGTTAGGTGGTGTCTTGCTCAGGGGACACCTCGACACTTAGCTAGGAGGGGGAGAGCCCCGGGGATCGAACCAGCGAACCTTCCTGTTGCAGACAACCCGCTCTTAACCATGCACCCACTATGGGAGCGCTTTGCAAAAATTGAGAGCTTTTTATCAGCTTCGTTGAGCTTTTTATCAGCTACCAATCAGCGGCACAGAACAGAGGCGGGGTTCCCGTAGCAGGCGGTAGCGGATGTCGCAAAACAACGAGAATAACGTTCCAACGTGGAAGATAGTCACATCGGTGCCCGACAGCCTAGTGTCATTTTTTGCTCGGAAAGGTTCGTTTTTACTCACCGTGGTGAATATCAGGAGCTACAACGAACGGCAGTAAAAAAAAGTACCACCGTATCGACCACAGAGAATCCATCGTATCGAGTACGGAGCAATGTTGTTATGGAACAAACAAATGTGTGTCGTGAGATCCGCTGTTGAAAAAATAAAAACCCCCAAAATCATTTTCAGTACAAAATGGTCTCTCTCGGCTGCACGGCTTTTCTTCATGAAAGCGGACAGTGTCGCCCACCCCCCCCCCCCCCCCTGACGGTGCGGTAAGAAGGGAGTTCTGTGGTGGCTCTCGTGTTGTTCACTCAAAGGAAACTACAGGCGGTTTTGGAGGCGGCAGCGGGGATCTTAACCACGGGGCTGATGGAGTTTAAGACCAAAAAAAAAAAAGAAGGGGGAAAGAGATCAACCCATCCACCGCTCGGTGTTCTCTTCCCACCCGTGAACAAGAGAACCCCGAGCGGTTTTAACCCTCGAACTAGGCCATCCAAATTCAGCATCCCCCTCCCCCCCCCCCCCCTCACGCTCCATCACCCTGCATGATGCTCTCCTTGGCTGCCAAACATTCTCCTCTTTCCCCCCCCCGAAACATTTGCGTTTGCGTTCTTCCGCGATACTTCCGCTCCTCCTCTCCCGTGTTTTGCGAGCTAAAAAATCGGTGGTTTTTCCACACTGTCTCCATCAGGCTCCGTTTGTGTCTCTCTCACGCTCCACTTCTCTCTCTCCAAGTTTGGAACTCGCTAATTAAGTGAAACTAACTGCGCAGTCACTCCCGACCTGAAACCTAACGCAAGAAAGGTTGGTTTCAGAGCAGATAGCTCTTGGAAGCTACCCGGTACCAGCGGGTCAGTCATGACCGTTAAGTGTGTGTCCTCCTGTGTGTCGTCCTGTGTGTCCTCCTGTGTGTCCTCCCGTGTGTCCTCCCGTGTGTCCTCCCGTGTGTCCTCCCGTGTGTCCTCCCGTGTGTCCTCCCGTGTGTCCTCCCGTGTGTCCTCCCGTGTGTCCTTCCGTGTGTCCTCCTGTGTGTCGTTAGCATATTGGTGCAGTGTTTTGGAACCGGTTTGCTGCTGCTGCTGCTGCTGCTGCTGTTGGTGCTGACACGGCCAAACACACACACATACTACAACTGGCAACAGACCTCCAATCATGCCAATGACAACCAAAGGAAATGTGACAGCTTTTTCCCGATTGACAGCTACCTCTCCACTCGGTTGACAAGCGATGCGGTGGCGGTGGCGGTGATGGCGGCAGCGGCGGCGGCGGTGACGGTACCGCTCGCTGCATGACTGACGCCTCGGGGGGCCCCCGGCGCTTATTATCGCCGTGTCTCGGGCCGATGACACGCCAATTAAATGTTCGTTTTTATCGGCGTTTTCCTCGCCCCCCCCCCCCCCCCCCCACCTCCTGGGCGTGCTGCTGGTGTGTCGCACGCTAGACGCCGTGTTGATCATGCGATGATAATTGAAATCCGGCTTCCTTGTTAAGAGAGAGGATTGGATGGGCGTTTCAAACCGTAGAACGATTCTGTGCGACGGGGGAGAAAAATGAAGAGTTGCTTACGAGCGATGACCGGTTGCTTATGACGATGAGCGAGCGCGCAGGGATGCTTATTGTACGACTGCAACACGCTCCAGCGTTCGGCAGCTGTTTCAAAGAGGCAAGAATACCAGACTAGTGTCAAGACTAGTGAAAACCAAGTCCATTCAACATTTAGATTACATTTCGACTCATCGGCGGCATTGTCGTGATGAGATTCCCGCCCTTTAATTTGTCGTTCTCTGCGTCTGACAAGCCGGCAGAAACAATCGAATGAACTACGTTGAACATTCTGTGCTGGAGTTGGAGGCAAACACTAACAAACAGGAAGCGTGAAATGGCTTCCTGGATGTAATGGCCACCGTCGAAACACATTCACGCCGTCTGTTTACTCTATGTGCCCTGGCGGGGCCATCACCTTTAAATGAAGTCGACACGATGTGTTTTGATTGGTCGGTGGTTGAAAGTTTGCTAATTGCTTTGGTCGCCGTTACAGTCGTTTGGAGACTTCATTAACAAACCAATTATTTGACGTCAACTCACTTGATGGGATTGCGCAACTCTCCATTCTTTTGTTGTTCACGGCTGCCCTGATTAGAATTGTGCACAGAACGAGGCAAACAAGTTCCTCGCTAATGAGCTTCATTTGAAAGTCGGCGTTTCGTTTATCCGGATGTGAAGAAAGTTGGCCGTGCTTTTCCATCACATTGCAGCAAACTACACAAAAGGCGAAGCACCAGGCAGCAGCGCCGCTCTAGACTGGAGCGAGCCGGCCGCTGAATTGAGATCCGAGTCGTGTTTCGCAGACGGTTGAATGTTGTCGGACGCGGGATAAAAACCATAACATACCTTTCTGTCCACTGTCTGAGAAACGCTGTTCCTCCGTCTTCACACGCTCTCTCTCTCTGGCGCGTTGTCTCGCGGTGAAGTCATTGCGCGATTTGGCACACGGCCTGTGAATCGGGGGTAGAGGTGCCATACTGTAACTTGGAGCGGTCCAGGAAGAAACAGCTTGATGGTGGATGGTGGTGGTGGTGGTCGGAGAGAGGGCGGGGGCGAACAGGATGCAGTATGGAAGAAACATTAGGGTGGTGGGACGGCTATAGCGAGGAAGTGGAGGGTAAGGGGGGCAGGATCTTACCTGTTTGGATGAACCGGGCGACCACATACAAAACGATCTGTTAAGCGGGGGCTTGGGTTAGCGTCACTGGCACGCATTGGCAAGGCTACATAGGATGTAGAATACATTGTTTTCCCACAATGACGCACATGCACACACACACACACACAGACACACACACACACACACACACACACACACACACGGCGTCAATGCTTTAGGTCAGCGCTCTTGAAGTAACAGAAAAATAAACACAGTGCTTCCGATATGATGCGCGGCTGGACTGGCGCGAGGTTGTGTGTCTTCGTGTGGTCAAAGAAGGACGCTCCGTCTTAACACCCGGGCGTTATTCCCTTCTCCACACAACCTTCACCGCCAACAGGGGTGACAGACGGGTTGATTCGCTTTCCGTGGGGTTTTTTTCAAACTTCGGATCGCGGGGCACTTATCCGCAATCAAGACGCCGCGTACGCACCGCCACGCTCATAACCACCGTGCGCAGAATGCCCTTCTGCGTACCGTGGTTGCCATGGTGACACACGGTACGCTAATCTGCCCCCTGTCCTCCACCCCGGTCCTGAGAGGCGCGCCGTGTAATGCTCTACGTGCCTTCGCCCAGCAAGGTGAGCGCTCGCGTGTTGAGTTGGATTATATCTCGTAAGGCAACCATCGCCGGAACTCCATTGACAACATATTAACCGCCTCTATTGAAGTGACAGTCACGATAAATAAATACATGTATATATTGATATATATATGTGCAGTTATATAAATATATGTAATAATGTAACGTCGATCTGGTTGTTGATCACCAGCTGTATTTATTTGTATTTTTTATCGTTTTAATGCACAACGTGAAACGAAACCACATTATATAAGATAGCGAAAAAACTAAAAGAAGAAGGAACTATGACCTCACGATGATGACGGTGGTGGTTGTACGGTACCCACCACGCCGCCCTACGTTGCTGTGTACCTGGGCTCAGCCTCACCGCTGTACGTCGCCATGGCGATGGTGGCACTGTACCAACGAGGGGAGGGTCGAGTGTGTGTGCGTGTGTGTGTGTGTGTGTGTGTGTGTGCGTGCGTGCATGGCCATTTGTCATCCCTTTTGTTCCCCTTTTTTGTTGTACCTTTTGTGGACGTAATAATGAGCATAGGTGCGGAGGTGGCACACGCACACACAGACACACACACGCACAGACGCACACACACGCACACACGCACACACGCACACACACACACACACACGCACAGACGCACACACACACACACACACAGCCCTTTTGTGAATCACTCACAAGAGGCTCCTGTGTCCTTTCAGAGGGTTGAGGTAGAGAGAAGCAGAATAAAGCAGAAGGGGGAGAGAAGGGAGGGGAGGGGGGGAGAGGGGGAGGGAGGGGGGGGGGGGCAGAGGGAGGCAGATATTGGGTGACGGCGATGGCGCGATGTCTGGTCTCCGTGGAGACGGATGCCGTGAAAAAAACCAAAATTCTCTGTTCGTTTTTGTGAAGAGTGGAGTGGAGACGGACAGGCGACGGGCACACACTGTACAACCTGCTGGCAACACACATTGTTGTTGTTGGTGTTGTTGTTGGTTGTTGGTGGTGGTGGTGGTGGTGGTGGTGGTGGTGGTGGTGTTTTGCTCGCTGTTATATTTGCCCACACCAGCCACAGCACAAATGATGTCTGATGAGATGATGTCTAATATCATTATTTGATGATTTTTATTGTTATTATTATTATTATTATTATTGTGGTATAAAGTGTCACAATATCACATGATGATGCCTACACACACACACACACACACACACACACACACACACACACACACACACACACACACACACACACACACACACACACATGAATGAGCACTCATTTCATGACATAAAGAAAAATGCACATGGACACACACCCACATGCACTCAAGCAAATGCAAACACACGGTGAATCAAGCACACAAAAACAAGACATATGGACGCACATACACACACATACACACACACACACTCACAAAAGGCACGCAGTACCCAGCGTTTCCCCACAGGGGCGCTCACTTCATCACTTCCTGTCACCTTGCAGTTCTGCCGAGATTGTAGGATTTTTTTAGATTCAAGATTCAAGAAGTTTAATTGTCACATCGTTCTCCAATCTTGTCCTGAAATCTCCCTGTCCCGCGGCGCATTGTTGACGGCACACGCGGCGTCGATGGTCGCATCGCGGTCGAGGATGATTCAGCGGTGGGCCGGGGCGCGTCAACACGCAGCGGAAAAAACATTGACTCACGTGTTGTTTACTCGTGTGTTTACTCGTGCGCCATTGATTCGCCGCAGCATTCGTAGGCCCACGTACGGTTACTCAGACATGTAGACGTGTGTGTGTGTGTGTGTGTGTGCGCGTGTGTGTGTGTGTGTGTGTGTGTGTGTGTGGACGGACGGACGGACGGCGAAAAGCCACGCATCGTGTGTGTGCGTGATTCGTTTGTATTCTCTTAATTTGTTGTTATTTGTTTTTGCCGTACAGCCTGAACGGCCTATTCATGGCGCCATCGCATATCGTGTGTGTGTGTGTGTGTGTGTGTGTGTGTGTGTGTGTGTGTGTGTGTGTGTGTGTGTGTGTGTGTGTGTGTGTGTGTGCAGAGAATATACAATAGGCGTCTCGTATGGGTTTTTTGTATGCCGCCGTTGACAGTTCTTACCGGAATTTGCATTCGACATGAAAAATGTATATTGTGGTCATAAGTAATGCATGTTTTGATTAAATGGGACATGCTAACCGACGGGCTTTATTATTTTTTAACCAACCTTTTCAAAATTGGTTACGCTGCTACCACAGCCAGATTGAACTCTCTCTGGTCTCCTGTCTCCATTCATTTGAGGACACAGAGAGAGAGCGAGAGGGGGAGAGAGAGAGACAACAAGAAAATGGGGCAGAGAGAGAGAGAGAGAGCAGGAAATGGGAAAAGGAGTAGAGAGAGAGGCAAGGGATAGAATGAGAGATCGAAAGGAGACACGCTAGCGACAGAGAGAGAGAGAACGAGAGAGGGAGAAGGAGAAAAGGGGGAGAGAGAGAGTGCAATAAAGGGGAAAAAGAAGAGAGAGAGAGAGAGAGAGAGAGAGGCAAGGGATAGAATGATAGGGAGAAAGAGACCGAAGGGAGAGACGCTAGCGACACAGAGAGAGAGAACGGGCGAGGGCCAAAGAGTGCAATGAAGAGAAAAAGGTAGAGAGAGCGAGAGTGAGTGGGGTGGGATGGATGGGTGGGTGGGGGAAAGGAGGGAGAGGACTTCTCATCCCCCCCCCCTAAGCTGAGTGAGCCGAGGAACTGTACAGCGGGTGTCTGCCTGTCTGCCCTTCTTATTACCAGGCGGGCAGGAGAGCAAGGGAGCGAGGGAGCGAGGGAGAGCAGGGGAGCGGGAGAGTAGTAGGAGCCACCGTCAAGATGGCAGGGTGGCAGTCCTGGCCCACATTAACCTCCGGGTCAGCGGTTAGCGTCTCGCTGATGGAAAGCGACTGAGACCGCCAACGCACTGTATGCCCCTATATGGTGGTCCACCTGAGGGGACCAATCACGGCTCTCAGAGAGAGAGAGAGAGAGAGAGAGAGAGAGAGAGAGAGAGAGAGAGAGAGAGATACAGATGAATGGATGAACGGGTAATGGATGGATCTCTCTTGATTGGCATTTCATGGGCGGCATCTTTTTATATTTAACCCGGACGTGTGCGCTTGTGCATACGTGTGTGGGCGTATGTGTTTGTGCGTACTGTATGTACTGTATGTGTGTGTGTGTGTGTGTGTGTGTGTGTGTGTGGTTCTTGTTACACAGCAATGTGTACATTAATCTACATAACACCCCCACCGTGATGTGGGTACATTTCAAGGGTGAATTCGCGCAGAGAGAAACAACTTTGAGGACTCAAATATCACAATTCAAGGGAGAGAATCAGAATATTCACACTATTTACAGTCTTTACAGCAAAAGGAGCAGAAATGTGAACAAATGTTTCGATGAGAAATGTGAGGAATATGAGCAAATAGGCTCATCAATCAACAACAAGGCAATATAACACACGTATTATCAAGTTATGTCGTACGTGTGTGTGTCAGTGTGTGTGTGTGTGTGCGTTGAAGAGGGCGTGGGAGATCTCTGAAATGGTCTCATGTACGTAACCACCGCTGGACGGAGCAGGATCCGTATCGCGGTCCGCGTTGTTTGTGCCCAAGGTCGTGCGTCTCCCTGCGGCCGCGGTGCAGAGGTCGGCCAACCTTCTGCGGCAGGTGCTTCACGAGAAAATCAGCCGCTATTCAATCTCTCATATGGCTCCCAGGGATGAGAGTGATATATATATATTTGTATATATATATTTTATATATGGGCTTGGCACAGACACATTATTGCATTGTTGTTTGTTTTCCTCGATCCCTGAATCAGAGATCATATTGGATTGAAGAGTTGTATTGTATTGTTTATTGCCGGTGTAGTGGACAATAGATTAGAGTGGTCGCTGGTCATCGTTCAGGGCTTTTTATAATGAAAGATATACGATATATTTCTTTTTTGTTGTTGCATATCATCTGAATGTCGTAGCGTTGCTCGCGCTGGAAATGGGACACACATAAAATCTGCGGCATTATGTGGTGTGTGTGTGATCTCATGGGGGGGGGGGGGGGGGGGGCAAAAAGCACTTTATATTAATGTTGGTCGTGAAGGTGACCACGGAGCAGCTAACAGTGCTGTCTGGCTGTTTTATGATTTATTTATTTGCCATAGTCGCAGAAAAAAAGTCCCGAAAGAATCTATCTATATCAGCACCTTCCACAGCCTATTTGAGACTTTGACAGTCGAAAAAAAGTTAGGGGTCCTATATGTGACCAGGTGTGAGCGTGATTAGCCATTACAAGCCGTTTCATAATTTTCATGTGACTAAAATTGTCAAGTGGGAGTGCCCGCCTAGATGTATGCGGACTCGATCTGTTTACCAGTTGGTACAGTCCCACTGGGTGGACTGGTAGTCTGGCCAGCACTGGTAAACGTTTCCTCTTCGAGAAGAAAAGAAAAAAGACCACTGTACGAATACGCTTATTAAAATCCCCTTCTGAAAGCTTCATCCACCAAACATGAATGAGTTTTAGAGGTAGAATATCTCCGTATAGCTCAGTAGGACTGCTGGATCATCAATATTAAGGGACGACACTATTGACCCTGTTTGGTTGTACAGATGTACAAACTCTCTGAATGTTTTCTTGATTTGAGTATGTGCTTGGTGAGTGTCCTACACTTCACAGTTCTTCACATACATAATGATGTTCATATCAAAGGCTTCCCAAACCTTATCATACCTATCTTTGGTGGTGCTATTGACCCAGGACTCATCGACTGTGGTGTGCAGCAAAATAAGCAACACTTCTTATCTTATCTACCATCTACCATCTCCACAAAAGTTGAGATCACATTCCAAAATTCCTCTTCTTCAATACAGTATTCCCCTTTGTCTTTGTCTGATCAAATCATTGTGAATAACTGTAAATAACCACAATTGTAATTCTGGCCATCCATCACCTGCTGTGTGTGACCGAGGCGTGTGGGGTCACGACCTCGCAGCCTCGCAACCACCCCGCTGACGTCCATGTCCGTCCACCCTCCGTCTCCCTCTGCAGCTGTGGCTGTCCGCCCCTGGAGAAGGTCTGGGAAGCCGACCTGGAGGCCTGCCACCTCTTCCTGCGTGGCCTGCAGCTCCGGACGCCCAGCTACGGCGGCGCCGACTCGGAGGAACCTCCCTGCCCTGCCCCCGCCGCCGCCGCCGCCGCCGCCCCCTGCCGCCCAGGTGGTGGCGACAGCGGGGCCGATGTCGTCGTATCCCCCGACGGCGAGGTCCACCACAGAAGAAGAGGAGGAGGAGGAGGAGGACTGCGCCATGCTGACAGCGCTGGGGGGGCGGTGGTGTCCCGAAGCCAACCTGCAGCACTCAGAGTTCACGAAGGTACGACGCCAAAGTCTGACTTGTTCTGTTTTGTCTTGTGTTGTGTATCGTCACCCAGCAGGGGGGGGGGGGGGGGGGCCAACCCACGGGGGGCAGGGTCAACCCACAGGGGGGGGCGGAGCCAACCCGGCCCACCCATGCGTGCCACAACTGTACCGCGAAAAAACGGATCAGATTTTCTTCTTTTCTTCGTGCCTAACAGCTTACAGATGTATTCTTCTAATTCACTTTCGCTGCGGATGTACAAAACCATCCAGGGGCCGTTTCATTATTCATTCACACACACACAGGCTCTACTTGTACAGGAGGCAGCCTTTTGCCACAGAAAAGGTCAATTTGGGAGCGCGTTGGTTGTAATCGCACATGATTTCCAGCTGTTGCATGACATCATATATTAAATCTGACCTCTAAAAAAGCCCGACATTATTTTAAGTTATGCTCTCCGCTCTCTCTCAAAGTACGGCCTGCTGGGGTAGGATGAGTGGCGGTTTCTTGCTAATGTTGCTCGCCGCCTATTTCTAGACGAAGGAAAAGTGGAGGTCAGAGGGGCAACCATTTGCAAAACAATTGGCTTTCTCTGTGTGGGTGGATGTGAGAGTGTGTGGTGTGTGTGTGTGTGTGTGTTTCTGCTTTATGGCTGGCATCACTTGGGATGTCTGTTGTGTTTGTCTGAGTCTCCTGTGTGTGTGTGCGTGAGGTGTGAGTTGTGGTGCGTGTGCGTTGTGTGTGCGTTTGCGTGCGCATGTATTGGTATGTCTTTCTGTGTCTGGGTGTTGATACATGTCTGACAATTATGTGCAGGTGTGTGTGTGTGTGTGTGTGTGTGTGTGTGTGTGTGTGTGTGCGCGTGGTGGTGTGCTGTATGTGTATATCTGTCTGTCTGGGTGTGTGAGTACATGTCTGACATTGGTGTGGGTGTGTGTGTGTGTTGTGTGTGTGTGTGTGTGTGTGTGTGTGTGTGTGTGTGTGTGTGTGTGTGTGTGTGTGTGTGTGCGTGTGTGTGTGTGTGTGTGTGTGTGTGTGTCCACGTTCTGGGCTCTCCCACTGGAACTCCCAGCTTGAGGGCTCGGACCTGCTTCATTCTCTCTCTTACTCTATCTCTCCATAACACACTCTCTTTCTCTCTATAACTCTCTCTCTATAACTCTGTCTCTCTCTATAACTCTGTCTCTCTCTCCATAACTCCCTCTCTCTCCATAACTCTCTCTCTCTCCATAACTCTCTCTCCACCCACACATGGACCCGCAGGCCTGTCTGGCACAGGAACAAAGCCAGCACACATTTAGAATTATATATATTTGTTGAGAATATCCTAGCCAAGTGTGATTCCTCTGCTGGGCTTAATGTTCGCCTTTTTGGCTAACAGACAGAGATGGTACGACTACACATGATCAAGAGGAGATGCTGTAAATAGAAGTGCAAATATGTTTGTATTTAAACTCTGATATGGTTTCCAACTAAATGGCCTCTGCTATATTACTGTATGTACTGGCCGGGGAGTCATGCATGAGTAATGACCTGCTTCTAATGCACCGCGAATTCCTCTCACACATGAGGAGGGTGCTCGACTGACCTCTGACCTCTGACTTTGACCGCATGGTTTCCGAGCCGCATTTCCTGTTCCTCCTATTTGTTTTTATTTTCTCCGCTCTTCTTTCTCTCTCTCTCTCTCTCTCTCTCTCTCTTTCTATCTCTCTCGCTCCCTCCCTAAAGCCTGCCACCCCCTCCTCTAACTGTCCTCCAGGAGGTCAAAGGTGAGACTACCCCCCCCGTGTTTACTCTACTGTATTGCGGTGACCTTAACGCTGCTATACTGTACACTACGCTCTACGCCTACGACATGGAGACTCTTACACACGAGACTCTGCATCATCCTTACCATTCAAACAAACAATACCCACCGCACTAAACCGTCGTTTGTGTCTATCGCGTTCATGACTGGAATGTAATGCTTGTTTCGTGTTGTTTTGCATGTTCGACCGATCAAATAGTAAATCACGAATGTCTGATGTCTAATGTAATAAGCACCAAGACATATATGTGATATGTATGGCATGAGTCGCATCCTCAGTATTAGAATCAGAATCAGAAGCAGAATCCGAAACAGCTTTATTGCCTCCGTGTTCGCAAACAACGAATGTGCTTTTGTGCAATTGGTGCCTATCATTGAACCGGATGTACGGTGACCTTACTGTACCCCCTGGAAAGAAAATACAATAAAAACAACATGGTTATATATACATACATGTATATTCATCCCGTTTGAGTGATAGAATTGCCTGCAGCTGGATGTGTGTGTTCCCTTGGGGTGTTGATAGGTCATTAAGTTACGGGAAGACGATGTTATGGAGAACAGTGTGCGAAATTGGATGGGCTCGAAAGGGAGGGAGGAGGAAAACAGCCGTGACCCGAACTACGAGATCACGGCGCGGCGGCGGCGGCGGAGGAGGAGGAGGAGGAACATTATAAACCTCACCGTGTGTGTGTGTGAGAAAAGTCATACGCAAGAGCAAAGCGCTATCTAGTTTTGACGTGCTCAGTTAAAGGCCAGCGTATACAAATGAGGCGGGCGTGGGACACACAATAGGATTAGTATAACTCGCCCGCGTCCCCCCCGTCGGAGCGTTTCCTCGCCGCCGCCAAAATCAATGAGCGAGCGCTAAGCCGCTAACCGACTCGAGACAACGAAGGTCGTCGCGAGTCACGCGCAATTTCCAATTAAGTAAAGCGTTATTCAAACTTTGTTAATTATTAACAGTTTTTTTTAGGGGTTGGGGGGGAGTGAGGGGGCGCTTGGTGGAGGCTATTAAATATACAGTACATGTTGGTGGGTTCGCTCCCGATATACATACTGTAGGTACGAGTAATTATTTTCATATTTTGCGCCAAAGGTGCAATTAATTTACACACGGCGTATGCGTGAATGTTAACAATTTAAGCAATTTGAGCGAAGCTAAGCTAAGCTAATGTGCTTCCCGGTTCCCCGTCTGCTCACTATCTAGTTTGACGGTTGAATAATCACATGCCCCTCGGTCGTTACCGCGGTGACGACGACGACAACAATTATGACAATGGCCGGCCGGCGTACATACTGTAATGCACGGACGACGATAATTGCGCGTTCAACGATTTTTAAGACTGCATGGCCTCCACAGCAAAATGTCCGCCCTTCTGTTTTGTTGCAGAAATTGGAGGAGTTTTTGTTCTGCATGGAGGACGTCCACACGGAGGTAAGGACCCGCTCAAGTGGTTGAACGTGTGTGTGTGTGTGTGTGTGTGTGTCAGTGTGTGTGTCGGTGTGTGTGTGTGTGTCTGTGTGTGCTTGTGAAAAACCCTTTTATCGTATTGTTCCATTCATTTCATTGTTTGATTCTTTTTTTTGTCATACCTCTATTGTCCTGCCCATGTATTTTTTTATTCCTTTATTTGCTTGTTAAATGTGTTAAAAACATTGTCACTGGATAAGGTAACGTCGGTAAGGGGGAGGGAGACTGAACCATCTATCATCTGTGAGATACAACCCAACATATTAATCATACATTGGATTTCTATAGCGCTGCTATATTAATATTAACCCGTAGGTTTATCAAAACAAATAAAAAACATGTATGTAATGTGTGGACCACTGGTGTGAGTACCTGCGAGAACTGGTGTGCTGAGAGTGGGTTGGGCTGTGAGCATTATACAGTATCACCCCCCCTGCCCCCCCCCCCCCCCCCATGTCTCTATTGGTTTGACCCAGTTTTCTAAATGAGCCCCACTTAGCTGTAGCCGAGCTGCCCCATTGCTTGCCTCAAAGGAAATTGATTGGTGTGTGCGTGCGCGTGCGTGTGTGTGCGTGTGGTGCGTGCGTGTGTGTGTGCGTGTGTGTGTGCGTGCGTGTGGTGCGTGTGTGTGTGTGTGGCATGAGGCTAAACTATCAGTGCTAGGTCTGAGCTAAACCTGCTCTACAGGGATATCGTCTTATGATGAAAATACAGATCAGCAGGCTTCACGTCCACAGACCCCACAGTACATGAATTACACGGTCACAAAAAAACACATTTTAAAAGAATTAAAAACGGCTGTGTTAATGGAGTAATCTGTCAGCGTACTTGATTATGATTATTATTTATCGTAAGATGGAAGACTCGTTTGACCTGCTTTGATTTGTAATACAAGCAATCCAATTTCAGTCCAATGTTGTTTCAAAATGTGCTAATTGGCCTGCCAGCGCGGAAAATAATATCAAACAATTACCCAAATGTCCTGTTACACCGGGAGATGCCGTCTGAATATTGAATTTCAAATGACTTTCTTGTGTAATTTCCTTACATTTCTGCTTCTCCTTCTGTTGTTGTTGTTGTGGTGGTGGTGGTGGTCGTCCCCGGAGGACCCCAGCGGGTATCATCACCACAGATCGCTTCGACAAAAACGTTCAAACACAGCTCAGTGAATTGTCCTTGAGTGAGATTCCCTCTCAATTTCCCACTCCCTCTCTCTCCCTCGCTCTCTCTCTCTCTCTTCCTCTCTCTCTCTCT
>PIJE02001699.1:56255-78755 GCA_002895965.2 Coryphaenoides rupestris
GTGTGTGTGTGTCCGACTCCCAAGGCTTTCGCCTCTGTTGTTTCCTTTAACCTTCCGTCTGCACAGTCCCTGGAGAAGGAGGTGAGGGAGGTCAAAGCCACACTTCAAGCCATGCTGGTGCAGCTTCAAGAGGGAGAGGAGGAGCAGAGGCGGCATCGGACTACGGCCCATGATTGCGATCTCATGGAAAATGGAATCGAGAAAGAGGAGGAGGAGGAGGAGGAGGAGGTGCAGGAGGAAGAAGAGGAGGAGGAGGAGGAGGACCAATATTTCAGTGACAGCTGGGACATCTGAAATGGAAAGTACTCTGAGCAGCCACTCTCCCAGCAGCCTGAGACGGGTCTTATCTGCAGCCTGACCTCATCTAAGCGGTGGCAGCAGCAGCAGCAGCAGCAGCTCCATATCTTGTTTACTGTAAGCCACGCCCACCCATCGTTATATAACCCGTGACATTCCTATGACAACTCTTTGGAAAGAATCCTCGTGGCATTTAGATGTCATGATTGAAGTGGCCTTTTTAACGGTCGAAAAAAGAATAGAAAATCCCGTAAATGCATTTAACTTGAAGACCGTTTAAATATACATTTTGCTCAAATCTAGATAATCTTCCAGGAAATTGCTAAACTGTGCCTTTTTGTGTCAGTCTCTCCGAAGAAAAGTGCCATTACAGAGTGTGTGTGTGTGTGTGTGTGTGTGTGTGCGTGTGTGTGTGTGTGTGCCTGACGTGTGTGTGTATGTGGTGTGGTATGTGAGTGTGTGTGTGTGTGTGTGTGTGTATCTGGCTGGACAAGATCAGTTCTGATCGCATCATGGACTTTCTGTCTTGGCTCATTTGACTGCAGGGACCAAGTGGACAATCACTTACTGTTACAGCCACTGCACTGGAACGTGCCTCTTTACATCACCACACGGTTCCATAGCTACCGACGTGATCCACCGTGTCCGTCGCCCATTGCTGCGATACGATTGACTTTGGATTGGATATTGGACATTTGTGAAGGTTTCGTCACCTGAGATGAGACTTCCTTGGTGGTGCTACACAAGAGGTTAACTTTATTTAAGCGCTTTCATTTGTTTCGCATGTGAAGGAAACTTGATAACATTTTGTTCACATTGGTTTCACTCCTGAGTCCCATGCATGAGGGACACATGTTGAAGGATTAGGATCTCAGAATATGCATGGATTAAATATTTAAGGTGAAGATATATGAGTGGATGCGCACAGGAAGGTAAAACTGCTTGTTTGTGTTCACCCCAAACAAGGCACTTTTTTATTATGTGAAGTTGAAGAAATTGTATGAGAGTTTTATAAAAAATGTTATATTCGTGTTCATTCCAATGAATGTCTCATCATAAGTCAGAAACCACATCATTTTGTAACGGTATTACCTCACAAAATCCTTTGAGTAGGACCCAATTTTGTTATTTCTTTTATACAATTGGCTATCGCCTATTATACTGCCAGGAGAAACCACTGTGTTGTGTGTGTGTGTGTGTGTGTGTGTACCATGAGTGTATTATTTATTCATTCCCTCACTAAATTACAGCGTTCTCTTGTGCAACCCTTCCACACGTTGTCCTCGTCCTTCTTCTGCTCGCCGCTCGCTGTAAGCGACGCTTCTGTTGGCTTTTCATTGAGTGCCGAACACGCGCCGCAACACAATATAAACACGACAACAAACAACGAACAAATCGCTCTGCGGGGAGACAAGATGGACGACCGGCAGGAGACCACACACACACACACACACAACACAACACACAGGCACACACACGCCTGTGAGGTCATAAACGTCCTCATGACCTAATCTCCAGGGGAACGCCAGAACCTGTGTGTGTGTATGGTTTATGTGTGTGTGTGTGTGTATGTGTGTGTGTGTGTGTGTGCGGTTATCTCTCTCGCACCCCGCCACACACACACTCCACACTGGCCACTGTGTCGAGTAGAAGCCCACCGCCACCACCCCTGCCACCCATCTCTCCAGAAGGCCCCGAGGAAACGGTGGGGCTTGTTTTCTCGATCCTGTTCTGTTCTGACTTGCGGTGCCAGTCTATATTTGTATTTCTGTTCTGTGTGTGTGTTTGTGTGTGTTTTTACGACCCCCTCCCCTCTTCCCCATCCCCTCACCCAAGGGTTACGAGTTGGGGGGGGGACATTCTCAATGGGATCCTTCTAAGTTCACAGCCCCCCCATGTGTGTGTGCAGGGTTGTAAACACGGGCCTGGTGTCTTTATGGGTTTCCTAGCTGAAACAATGGAAGCCTTCGCGCATCAGGGTGGCGGTGGGGTGGTGGTGAGGGGTTGGTGGGGGAGTGGAGAATAGGCTGCTGCCAGACCAGCTAGCCAGCCAGCCAGCGGAAGCGATCCTCTTCCTCCTCCTCCTCCTCCTCTTTTCCTCCTCTACAGCAGCATCTATCACGTCCAGACAGGCAGCGGGCGTGCGTGCATACAGGCAGCGGGCGTGCAGGACCCTGGCAACGAACAAACGCATCACCACTGCTGCCTCTTAATTGAATCTGGGGTTCGCGCCATTACAGCTGTGGAACACGCAAGGGCCGGTGTATGTGTGTGTGTGTGTGTGTTGTGTGTGTGAATGAATTTCATCGTAGAAAACAAACCAGACCCGGGCCCCGTTATCACAGACGGAGGCAAACAACAATGAGGATCTCTGTGCTGCACATTATATTGTAAGCACGTCAATGGCTCCACGTACAGGTGAAGGATTCCCGCTTAAAAGATTCAGATGCAGGCCCGCTTTGACAACCTTGTGAGTGAAACTGGAGAAAGCTGGCGGCGCTTGCGTGTCTTGACGCCCATTCAGACGCGCTGGAGGAAATTCAGACGCCCTCGCCGATTCAATGGATCGGTCCTGGCTCTGTTTACATGCTCTCCGCTGGACTGCTGTTATCGTAGACCAAGACTTATCGCGGGCATTCATCTATTATACACATTGAATCGTCCTTGCACCATGAATACAACAGAGAATTTGGATTTGGTCAATAATTGGGTTTAATTATTACCATGTAATATAATTGATTTATAGTATATTTATCTTTATATCTATTTTTATTTGTACGTTTGTCTGGGCGTATTTTATCTTTCTACTATATAAAATGCCCTAAATAGATGGTTGGTGAAAATTGTCCTTCCGTGAAATTCTGAATTTCAGTGGCAGTCTGACTGTTTTTCCGCGCCTCTGACAATAAAAGACTTGAACTTGAATGCGCTTCTATTCATGTATTCCTCATTCCCCGCGTTTTATATTCACAAGCTGCCTGTCATTTCCAACTGGGCCGGCGTCTCCTCGGCCATCAAAGCGTGTGTGTGTGTGTGTGTGTGTGTGTGTGTGTGTGTGTGTGTGTGAGAACGGGGCCCCTGGTCTCACAAGATGGCTGATCTGGACCTTTTAAATGTACAGATCACAGTTCAACAGGACACTGAGAGGACAGCAGTGGGGGGAGAGAGTGGGAGTTTCCCTCACCCCCCCCACCCACACCCCCTCCACACACACACACACACACACACATCACTTTGCAGCTGCCGCGGCTCCTAATTCCAATGTATTACGAGTTTTAAAAAAAAGGAAATAATGACTAATGACTACTCGTATATATTAATTGGAGATGGAAATCCCCTCCCCCCAAGCCAAGCAAATAAAGACGCTCTCTCAAGATTCGCTCCACCGCACATCGTAGGCAATGCACGGAGAGAGAGAGATGGAGAGAGAGAGATCGAGAGGAGAGAGAGAGAGAGGCCAATAGAAGAGATAATGAGAGAGGGAGAGAGAGATGGAGAAGAGAGAGAGAGAGAGAGAGAGAGAGAGAGGCCAATTGAAGAGAGAGAGAGAGAGAGAGAGAGAGAGAGAGAGAGAGAGAGAGAGAGAGATGGGGAGAGAGAAAGAGAGAGAGGGAGAGAGAGAGAGAGAGAGAGAGAGAGAGAGAGAGGGAGAGAGAAAGAGAGAGAGGGTTAGAGGCTGAGAGAGAGAGGCCCATTGAAGAGAGAGAGGCCAATTGAAGAGAAAGAGAGAGAGAGAGAGAGTCAGAGAGAGAGAGAGGCCAATTGAAGAGAAAGAGAGAGCGAGAGAGAGAGAGCGCAGTTAGAGAAAACAGCAACATTGCCTCTCCTCCCGCGTTCTGCTCCAGCGTGGAGAATGAAAACCACTCTTTAATTACGACTCCGACTCCTGCACAGCCCTCCTCTCTCCTCCCCTCTCCTCTCAAACAGACCCATTTTCTATCATTTACCGCTGGACGAGAGAGGAGCGAGCGAGTGCCGCGGGCTCTCAGAGAGGCTGGTAACGCGCCCGGTGCGCCATTTCTCCATGCTCCCTTTAAAATTAGTGCTATTTACTCCCAATTTCTGGGGAAATTATTCATGGGGAGATGTTGTGTGCGCTTTTTTTTTTGTTGGCAGTAATAGTCTGCACAGGAGGATAGAGATTGGAGGGGGGGGGGGGGGGGGAAATGAATGGAGTGTTTGGATGGCTCCATGTGGGCCTGTACAGTATATCGGCCTATACTCCCTGTTTGAGGAAATACTATCAGAAAGGACTTTAAAGAGAGATAAACATCATTTATTTTAGAGATATTAAAAACGTCCAACCGTCTTATTCACCATTCCATCCAAACAACATTATAGGCGATGATGTTCTCGTGCCGACCTGTGAAACTCGAATGGGGTTAAGATCAGATAAGATAAGATGAGATAAGATAAGATAGAACTTTTAATCCCGAAGGAAATTCTTGTGCCAGAGAATTTAGAATAACAATAAATCTAATCTAATCTAAAAAAAACTAGAATAGATAAAGATTAGCGTCTTCCTCCTTGTTAGCGTTGCATCGTAAAGTTAGAGCGAGCCCCTGAGAGAAGGCGCAGTCACGGGCCTGTAGTGTAGTGCTGGGGGTAGCCTAGCCGGCGCCGTGATTGTAGCACAAGGGTGTCGTGACCAGCGGGGGTTACGGGGTCGCGGAGCAGCGAACGCCGGCCAGACGGACACTTATTGGTCGTGACAGTTACTCCTTCACCGAAGCTCAGCGTGCCGGACCTCCGTCGCAATCGAGGCAGGGCTCCCAGACATGCCGCACCACGCCATACACACTCACACATGCACGCACACACACACAAACAAAATCAAATGCGCACACACACACATACACACGAACACATGCATACACACACACAAACACACACACACTCATATATACACTCACAAACACATACACACACACAAACCAACACACACACACACACACACACCAACACGCACACGTGCCTGTTACTATCTCTAGTTTCTGTATGTCGTCATGTTTGTAGACCTTCATTACATGTCCTCGCCTTCCATAGTCCATTGCAGGTCACTTATTTCACGTACAGTCTGTGTGTCAAAGATATTTAGGCTCGCTGGTCTCGTCATAAAACTGCAAATGAAAAGCACCAGGGGGAGGAGCTATCACATCTGCCTCACTGAGGGGGGCGTGTCTTGAGCCCACGTAATTGACGCTCTCCCTCCACTTAACGTTACTTCAAGCTAGCAAAAAAGTTCCAGCGGCCGCAAAAATGGATAAACGTCATATCTAACCTTAAATTCTTTCAAAAATTGGACGCAATATGCAACATATATTTTTCATTTGGTGTTGAATGAGTATGAATAGTGGACTGCATTCGTTCTAAAACGTGAATCAAATACGTGTGTTGTAAAGAATGCTGATATGAAAAAAATGAAACAATTGCCGTATGTTATGAGCTTTAGGTGATCTGCTGCATTGGGGGTTTAGGCCAGCCTGGGCCTGTGGTGCCAATTCAATGGTGAATTTAATCTACAGCTATCGTGTTAATATGTATAAATCTGGCTTTGATCGTAGCCAGTGCCTTTTTCATTTGTGTTGAATGAGTATGAATAGCGGAACTGCATTCGCCTGTAAAACGTGAATCGAATACGTACCTGTATGCGTGTGTTGTAAAGAACGCTGATATGAAATATGAAACATACGGTCGCCTAACCAGTAGTCATTGCGCAACCTGCCAATTGAACGGTGAATTTAAGCTACCTCTGTCGGGTTCATATGTGTGTAAATCTGGCTCTGATACTAGCCAGTGCCTCCCCAGCTCATTGACCTCACCGCACGTCACTGCAACACACACACACACACACACACACACACACACACACACACACACACACACACACACACACACACACACGCGGAGACAGCAACCTCATATGACTCATGTGTTTGATGGTTTACGACGCGGCCTGCTGGATGATGTCGGATGAGAGCGTCGGCTGGCGGGCGGCCATGTCCTTTGATTCGGCAGATTACAGTGAATGTGGATTCTATTGTAGTCGCTGCCGGGCTCGCGTCGCAGAACACACACGTCTCATATCTTCCATGTGGCGTGGCTGCTAATTGTTGCATGTTGGCATGTCGTTTGGAATTCAGGGTAGATATGAAACATGTTTTGACAGAAAAGTATTTATTATTTCATGAAAAAAAAGAAATAATTTTACGATATTCTTAATATTGTTAACGAACACATCATGTCCCACAGTACAGGACACAATGAAAAACATTTCAACCCAAGAAGAAAATGAAGTAAAAATAATTTCAGTCGGGCTAATCTGGCTTTATATACGAAACCTGAAAGACAAATAATAAAATATGTGAAATCACATTTATCTGAATGGATGTTCGGTGCTGCATTCTCTATTCTGAACAGAACATTATGGGCCATGTGTCATAGTCACGTGGCCCCATAATCATATGGCCTGCAAAGCCCTTTGAGACTGTAGCCGGGATTAAGGGCTAGAACAAATAAAATTTACTTGACTTAACACTGAATATACTGCATGTTTTCTCACCATCAACAACACCGCCAGACACCAGCAGCAGACAACAAAGGAAAATAAACCGACGTCATCACTTCCCGTCGTCACCAGGGGGACGGCCTAAGCCACGCCTCCTCCCAAAGACACCAGCCTCCAGCCTCCAGCCTCGCGTTTCACCTTGGAGCGTCCCCCCGGACTGGGGGGGTTGGCGGTGGGGCTAAAAAACAAATCACGCCGGCTCCACCATCCGTCCCACTTATCCCCAGAAACAGACAGATACCACACCGTGCTGGGGGAGGAGGGGCGATCGATGGAAGTGATGGATGACAGAGCTGCTTATGGTTTTGCTGGTGGTGCCGGTGGTGGTGGTGGGTGGTGGTGGTGGAGGGTGAGTTAGGTATACACGGAAAAATGGGAGGGGTGGTTGGGGGAGATAAGGTGGGGGACTTTGGGGGAGGAGTGTTTTTGTCGCTGCTTGTCGATTGTGAAGCTGAAACCGTCGCCTGGGAGGTTTCTCGACCGCAAGACGGCGGCGGGGGGGGCGGGGGCGGGGGGCGTATCGTGGTGCCTTCACGCCCTGTGGAAGAGCATCCAGTTTGGGCTAATGAGACCTGCATGAGACCCCCTCCACCCGCCTCCACTCCCACATTCCTAGTTGGAGGTTGCTGGCTTGTACTTGTACCTGTCACCGCACCGTCTGATCTACTTATGGATATATTATGTATGTATTCCGAGTTTGGGATGTACGAACTCCGTCGTCAGAGACGGTTGCGGGTGCACAGGGTCATTGCCTTCGGCTTGGCTTGGCTTGGTGTGGTGTGTGTTTCGGCGGGGTCATGACCTGTCTGTCCACCCCTCTGATACCGCCCAGTGACCTGCTGCCTATTGATTTATTGGTTTGGATGGGAAACGCACCCGTTAGGCTGTTGGGTGCTGTGGTGGTGATTTGACGTAGTTCATTTACATTTACATTTAAGGCATTTGGCAGACGCTGTTATCCAAAGCAACCTTACAATAAGTACATTTGTCGAAAGGAGGGACAAAGATAAGAATAGAACAGGTTTCAAGCATTCATAATTGCAAGGTTGCCTGGGATAAGAGCAGAAGTGCCATTCCCAACAATGCGGGAATGTGCAAGAGTGCATTACCAACAATAATGTACTCAACAACGCTAATTACTATTATTTCAAACGCCAAAGACGTACAAACACGCAAGTTAGTGCTTGGGTTAGTTGCACAAGCATATGGGTAGGAAGGGTAAGTGATCCATGCTGCAAAGATATGCGTTTTATAATTCATACGATATGAACATAGGCCCTGCTTCACTGGGGATTATGAATGCTATTGAATTACATGACTTTGAGGCGCAGCTTGTTGACGCGAGGTGTTGAGTTAGCACGCTAACCTCTCCGGCGTGCAGGCGGCGGGGGCGTGGATCCCGGCCAACCCGGGGACATGCGTGCTGTCGCTGCTGTCTGAGCGCGGCATCGCGAGGCTAATGTATACAAGATGAGCCACATCACCCCCCCCCAAGGGCTACAGTAAACATATGTGTACGTACCTACCTCCACGTTGATGGACACCACCACACGCCACACACACACAAGCTTACTCACTACTCAAACACACACGCATACTCACACACACACACACACACACACACACACACACACACACACACAGCGCGCACACACACACACACACACACACACACACACACACACACACACACATACAAGCACACACACACACACACACACACACACACACACACACACACACACACACACACACACACACACACACACACACACACACACACACACACACACACACACACACACGCACACACACACGTACACACACACACACACACACACACAAGATGGCGCTACAGCCGCTGGCATTAAGCCTAATACTGATTTGTCCTTTCACTTCTCCGGGGGGGGGCTCTGCGCTGTGCATTTAAGTCTCGACATCCATCCGTGTACATTAAATACCGCCACTGGTGGACTGTACACACGCAATGCTGTGCGTGCCGATTGAAATCAGGCTCAGGCGCAGCTTTCGACCGGAAATCTGCCCGATGCATCACATTTAGTTTGTATATAGTACCCACCACACACACACACACACACACACACACACACACACACACACACACTCCCTTCAGGGGGTCAATTGGGGGTCAAAGGTGGATACATCCCTCAAATGAAATGGAATCATAAAAACAATATCACTTGTTGTGCAGGTCAGAGATTAAGCACGGAATTCAAATGATACAGCGACATATTTAAAGGTGCTCTACTGTATGTATTCACTGTACTAAATCGTACACTTTTTGCGTGATATGTCGTCAGAGATTAAGGAAATATGCCGGCCTCTCCAACAAACGACGCCGCAGTCACAGTCTGTTCTCCTTTGAAATTAATTCCACGTCGGAACGTCTGTTTTTGTTTTGGTCTGTGTGGATTCAATATGACTCCGAGTTGAGTTCCCCTCTCTCTGCCCGTTTCGACACGCTGGGTTGCCAGATATGAAACGTTGCGCTCTGCTCGTCTTGTGCTCTCTCGCGGTCGTTCAGGGCCTTCAACCTGGCAACATGCATGAGCTTCGAGTCTGGGTAAAAGAGGGTGGGGGTGGAGACAACTCTCTCCAATAATGTCAGTTTTGGACTGCAGTTCCCGTTTCAAACACTTGGTGTCAACATTGCATATAGCACCTTTAATCCTTTTTTTGTGTACTGTATATTTCTTTACCAAATTCATCAACCTTAAAATGTACTCGGCTCGGAGTTACAAAATGCATATTTTATTGCAATAAATATTTTCTAATCGTCATAAAATACATATTATATACACTTGAATGAGAAGTGAAAGGACAAATCAGTATTAGGCTTAATGCCAGCGGCTGTAGCGCCATCTTGTGTGTGTGTGTGTGTGTGTGTACGTGTGTGTGTGTGTGTGTGTGTGGTGTGTGTGGTGTGTGTGTGTGTGTGTGCGTGTGTGTGTGTGTGTGTGTGTGTGTGTGTGTTGTGTGTGTTTGGTGTGTGTGTGTGTGTGTGTGTGTGTGTGTGTGTGTGTGCGTGTGTGTGTGTGTGTGTGTGTGTGTGTGTGTGTGTGGTGTGTGTGTGTGTGTGTGTGTGTGTGTGTGGCTGTGTGGTGTGTGATGTGTGTGTGTGTGTGTCGTGTGCGTGTGTGTGCGTGTTGTGTGTGTGTGTGTGCTGTGTGTGTGTGTGCGTGTGTGTGTGTGCGCGTGCGGTGTGTGTGCGTGTGTGTGTGTGTCATACGTGAGGTAGTGTCACATAGATTATGAGGTAATTCAGGGAGGAGAGGATGATGTGGGCTTCATCTTTAATCGAATTGTGTGTATATCAGTTGCCTCGCCGACCTGCCAGAAATACATTAGCCTCGCGATGCCGCGCTCAGACAGCAGCGACAGCACGCATGTCCCCGGGTTGGCCGGGATCCACGCCCCCGCCGCCTGCACGCCGGAGAGGTTAGCGTGCTAACTCAACACCTCGCGTCAACAAGCTGCGCCTCAAAGTCATGTAATTCAATAGCATTCATAATCCCCAGTGAAGCAGGGCCTATGTTCATATCGTATGAATTATAAAACGCATATCTTTGCAGCATGGATCACTTACCCTTCCTACCCATATGCTTGTGCAACTAACCCAAGCACTAACGTTGCGTGTTTGTACGTCTTTGGCGTTTGAAATAATAGTAATTAGCGTTGTTGAGTACATTATTGTTGGTAATGCACTCTTGCACATTCCCGCATTGTTGGGAATGGCACTTCTGCTCTTATCCCAGGCAACCTTGCAATTATGAATGCTTGAAACCTGTTCTATTCTTATCTTTATGTACCACAGTGATACAGCGTATTGCTGTCTCTTTCGACAAATGTACTTATTGTAAGGTTGCTTTGGATAACAGCGTCTGCCAAATGCCCTAAATGTAAATGTAAATGAACTACGTCAAATCACCACCACAGCACCCAACAGCCTAACGGGTGTGTTTCCCATCCAAACCAATAAATCAATAGGCAGCAGGTCACTGGGCGGTATCAGAGGGGTGGACAGACAGGTCACGACCCCGCCGAAACACACACCACACCAAGCCAAGCCGAGCCAAGGCAATGACCCTGTGCACCCGCAACCGTCTCTGACGAGTTCGTACATCCCAAACTCGGAATACATACATATTATATCCATAAGTAGATCAGACGGTGCGGTGACAGGTACAAGTACAAGCCAGCAACCTCCGACTAGGAATGTGGGAGTGGAGGCGGGTGGAGGGGGTCTCATGCAAGCTCTGGGTGTCATGCGAATGGGTTCATAGCGGAAGATCTAGCATGGTCTGCGGTATGAATGTCAACCTCTGGAATGTCTGGAGCTTCTGGCCGACTAGAGGTCTCTGGGAAGCTCGTGTGGCCTTGGGGGTCTTGTGTATGGTACTCTGGGCGGTCGTCTGGGTCTGGATGTTCTGGTGTCTGGTGAGCTCAGTTGGGGGAGCTATTGTAGCTCCTGAGCGCTCTAATGTGTCTCTTTGGACTTTCTTTCGCGAAGCTCTGGCAGCTTGGTGGAGGCGTCCTGACGATGTCTGGATGTCTGATGGTGTCTGGGCAGCCTCGTCCCTGGGGGGGCCTCGGCGCGGGGCGGGCGGTGGGGTGCTGTGGGCGGGGGTCGGAGAAGGGGGGGGCTGCCCAGGGGCGAAGTTGTGCGGAGGCGGGGGGAGGTTCAAGGCGTGGGTCGGACAGGGGGAGCAGGCGACAAAAACAGGGCGGTCGGGGGTCGACGCTCCTGCGCTATGAGTCTATGTGGGTCTCATGCCTTGTCTGGGCATCTGCGTGAGGTTCCAGGACCATGCGCGCTCCTCTCCGTCTTTGTCACTGTGTCTGAGTCTGGAGCTTCTCTGATACCGTATTCTGGAGCTTCAGGCCGCCTTTGGAGCTGCTGCGAGCCTCTGACGCAGATCACCTGCTAGCGGACTGATGGAATGTCTGAGGACTCTGGCCAGCTTCACTGGCAGATACTTTGGAGTCACGCATATGTTCATAGGCAGATCGTTTGCTTGGAGTCATGTATTGACTTGTCTTCCGAATGGAGCTTCTGGAGTCTGGACACGCTCTGGTTATCGGTCTCTGATGTACTAGGTCTGTGAGAGTCTGGTGGTCCTCGCGCGTTCCTGCCCAGCTGATCTGAGCTCTGGAGCTCTGGGTCTCTGGGTCTCTGGATGTCTGGATGTCTGGAAGTCTGGAGCTCTGGAGCTCTGGATGTCTGGGTGTACATGTCTCTCTCTGTCTCTGTCTCTCTGTCTCTGTTTCTGAACTTGTGCTTGGGGAATTAAGTGTGAGCTATTGGAGCTTAGGAGCTCCTGGATGTGGATGTCTGAGAGGTCTTGGATCCGGAGCTTTGGAGCTCTACGGAATGGTGGACCGGCTAGCTTCCGGGGTGGGCTGTTGATTCTTGTGATGTTCGTGTATTGTTCTGACCAGCCCTTTTCTCGGCAACGACTCTTGCAGTCAGATCCTTTGTTGAGGGCGCTCCAAGGTGAAATATTTCTTGGATTGGTTGCTGAACTGTGAGGCTGGAGTTGGATGTGGAGCTGGGGAGAGTTACTGGGTGTCTTGGGAGGAGAGCGTTGGGCTGTGGGCGTAGTTCCCGCCTGGGGTGCGACGGGAAGGTATACGGTCGGGTTGTATCTTCCTGTTGTGTCTGGGCTGCGTGGTGCGTGCGTGGGGCGGTGTGGTATGGTAGGAGGAAACATGCAGTCGAGGTGAGGGTTGCGGAGTGTTAGAGTTCAGAGTCGAGATGTGTTCTTTGGTTGCGTAGGCCTTGGGATCCCAGGGTACAGTCGTCGAGAAAGGGCGTTTGAGGGCCATTGATGGGATGGATGGGGGCCACGGTTGGGACGTGAGTGACACATGGGCCCCATAAATGTTCGGTAGTGTCGAGAGACTACGAGAGAAGGATGCGAGCAGCGCGAGACGTTCCATTGCGAGGGGTAAATGTGGGATTACGCTGTTATCGTGTTATGATGATTTGGTCTTTCGAGTTTTGCGTATAAAGGCCCAGAGCATCCTCAGCGCTGAGAATTGGATGTTTTGACTTGCGATTTGTCGTGGGCTGGTGGTGAAGATGTTTTCATTGTGATCGGTGGTGACGTGTGGGACTATGTGGTTCGGTCGAAGAGATAGTTTAGAATAGTGATGAAGACTATTTCTTTTTTTCATGGAAGAAAGATAAATAGCCGTTGTATGGTGTCAAAAGAGCAGGGTGGTGTTCATAGGTCGGAGCGCGGCTGGGTTTCCGAAACGAGGGCGGATGTGCAGACAGTGCAGAACGAGATTAGCGAGCCAGCGCGCCACATGAGGATTATGAGTATGTGTGTGTTGCTGGCGGAAAGCGAGCCGCGGGCAGAGCGACGTACGAATAGAAGTTCCGCATTCACGTGTAATCTGCTGGAATCACAAGTGGTGGGGTGCAGTGGGTCTTCATGATGGCCGCGTAGTAGTGTGCGTGTGTGTGTGTGTGTGTGTGTGTGTGTGTGTGTGTGTGTGTGTGTGTGTGTGTGTGTGTGTGTGTGTGTGTGTGTGTGTGTGTGTGCGTGTGTGTGTGTGTGTGTGTGTGTGTGTGTGTGTGTGTGTGTGTCCGTGTGTGTCCGTGTGTGTGTGGGCGTCGTGTGATTACCACTCGGCCACCCCGGCTACATATATGAGTGCACCCCGTAAATGAGTGTCATTTCACGGGTACAACTTATTGAGTCTACCGCTTAAGTAAGTCCACGGCTACATATATGAGTGCACTCCGTAAATGAGTGTCATTATTTCACGGGTACAACTTATTGAGTCTACCGCTTAAGTAAGTCCACGGCTACGTATATGAGTGCACCCCGTAAATGAGTGTCATTATTTCACGGTACAACTTATTGAGTCTTACCGCGTAAGTAAGTCCCGGCTACATATATGAGTTGCCCCGTGAAATGAGTGTCCATTATTTCACGGGTATCATACTTATTGAGTCTACGGCGTAAGTAAGTCCACGGCTACGTATATGAGTGCACCGGCCGTAAATGAGTGTCATTATTTCACGGGTACAACTTATTGAGTCTACCGCCGAGTATAAGTCCACGGCTACATAGTCTGAGTGCAATCCCCGTAAATGAGTGTCATTATTTCACGGGTACAAACTTAGTAAGCCGCACAAATGAGCACCCTCTTTGGTGGATCAATGATCGCGGGCGCTGTGCAAAGTCAATGGTCAATGTAAAGTGACAACCTTATTTGGTCGTGGTAAACGTAGGCCCACGCGAGGTCTCCGACGGCGGTCCGGTCCGGTTAACTTAAGGGGCGGGTGTCGGGTGTCGCTCGGGAGTTTCTATCTACTTCAGAAGTTTCCGGCTATAGCCCCGTCTTCCTGGAGCCTGCGGATGTGAACTGAAGAACCTCCATGTAAACACCCTGGGGGGGGGGGACTAGAGTTTGTGGTTTTCCTACCACCCACCCCGAGAGGTCACGGCCAAAACAACAGCATAAGGGTCGAGTCGATCTCATCTTCTTCCGGAATAATAAAGTCTATGTTCGGTCCCGAAATGTTTGTTTATCGTAGTGACTCTTGTTCTCTGTTTAGTTTGGGACGTTGAGGTTTAAACTGGTTTTTTTTGTGTGTCGCTGGGAAAGAGGCCGCTGTGTTTGAGTGACAGTGACTCCGGGAGAGAACAAACAAGATAGCATCATTAGCTCAGACTAACTAACTAATGAACACATTTATTCCCGTCTCCGGGAAGAGATTCTTCCCGATTTGGGAATTACACGGGAAGGAAGCAAATAGACAGACAACGGTCGGCTCATCCCTGCCTATTTTCTTTCATTAGCGTTCCTTGGAGTACGGCACAAACACACACACACACACACGCACACACGTACGCACACACGTGCACACACACACACACGCATGCATAGACAATCTGTATCCAAATCAGCTGAATTCTACCCCAGTAATTAACTGTAAGCTTTGGGTAATTACTGATAAAAAGCGAAACACACAAAAAGAAACATGAACCAATAGCTAGGAGGGGGGTTGATGGGGGTGGGTCCCAACTACATTGCCTCTCCCAAACAGCACCGCCGGTGGTTTGCCATTGGCACCTGACAATCCCAGTGCATTATTATAAAATATTAATAATATGTATTATTTAAATATTATTGTTACCCTATTGATTGATCATTGATTGATGAGAATGCGTTGGTTCCGTTCTCCCTCAGTGTGTGTGGGTCTCCTTGCTTAACCTCTCGCTGTATGCTGCCTGGAAAAAGCAGCTGGGGCAGCACCAGCAGGGCTGGCAGCACCAGCAGCAGCCAGCAGCCAGCAGCAGCAGCAGCACCAGCACCAGCACCAGCACCAGCAGCAGCAGCCTGGTCCTGTCATCTTCAAGGTGCCATCTGCAGGAGCAGAACCCGCCTGAGCCTATCAGGGAACAGCCTGCAGCTGGGCCGAGACTGCAGCAGCAGCAGCAGCAGGAGCAGCAGCAGCAGATCAGTGCAGCAGGCATAAGCGGTGAAACGCACACCTGCCAGGTGGTTGTTCCCTCCAAGGCCCGCCCAGAGCACACACACACACACACACACACGCACACACACAGGAGGGGAAAGGCGGCGTGGGACTGGGATGTAAAGTGAAGTGACGATGATTCATTGGAAACAACAGCAGTCTTGTTGGTTGTTTATTGATCTCCCTCCTCTGGGGTCTTCTGTGCGTGCCAGCGTTTCTCTCTGTTGCTGTGTGTGTGGTTGGTGGCTGGTTTGGTTTCCTCACCCGGCCCACGAGTACAACATTTTACACACTTTCCCGATTCACGGATTCACGAATCAACATAAAAGACGGTGAAATAAAAGAAAGACAATAGAAAAACCCTGCTGCGTGCCGTCTTGTAAGCGGTACAGGTGTCTCCTGCCTGGCTCCCGGGGGCCCCCGGAGCGCCGGTGCCAGGAAAAGGCTTCACACACATCTGTTAGACTCAGCGCAGCGGAGGTTGACCGCCTCACTAGAAGCCACCACTGCTGCGCTCGGGCTTAACGACATTGAGGCTGAGCTTGGGGAGAGGTGAGCTGCTATTAATAGGTCGTCTGCACACACACACACACACACGCACACACACACACACACACCTGATGTGTGTGTGGCTCCATCAAAGCGGCCCGGATAGAGGAGTGCCTTGTGATCCCGGTGGTGTCTTATTTATTTATTTATTTAGTTCTTTTTCCGTGACCTTACTCTACAATGCGGGACGACCCCTTAGAGGAGGCGGGAAAATACGCAACGTCAACACACACGGCCCTCGCCGCAGCATCCCACCGGGCCTTCATCACCGATTATCATCTCGCTCATCATCATTAGCATCATCATTATCATGTCATCGCTCATGTCTTCTTCACCATCGTTAATCATTATCATTATCATCGTTCATCATTATCTTCGTCAGTCTTCATCATCAAGATTCATAAAATCATTATTATCATCACCATCATTTCAACATCATTGCATCTGCCGTTAGTGAACACAACCTCTCAGTCCCACTAGGCCCTCCGCCCTCACCTCCACCCTCCACCCTCCACCTCACCCTCCACTGTCCCCCTCCATCCCTCACGTGTTATGATAGAGCCAGAGAGAGCACGTTCCCTCCCTCCGTTGTCCCAGTTGTGCTAGATTTGGTCAATTCCTGCGAGGGGGGGGGGGGCTTTCTCCGACTCGCCCTCCGCCCTCGCCTCCTCCCTCCACCCTTCCTCCCTCACCTGTTATGATGGACCCAGAGAGAGACGTTCCCTCCCTCCTGTCTCCAGATTGTGTAGATTTTGGTCAATTCCTGCGGGGGGGGGGGGGGGGGGGGGGCTTCCTCCGACTCCGGTGAAACACGCCTCATCATTTATCATGGTCTGCTAGCTCTGGGATGGTTGTGTGGCTGTGGCGGTTTGCACGGCGGCTTGGAGGCGAGCGCACGCGTGGACTGATGAATGTCTCTCTGCCGGCCGTGTTCTCAACCTCACGCATCGCTTAGCGGGAACGGACGACGTGCGCGCGTACAACGTCCCCCGTAGCGGCTAGCTAGCCCTTCCAGCCGCTAGCAGGAAAGCCTCATCCGTTCGTTCGGCGTCCTGAGTGTGTTGTTCATTATCGTTGTTGTGTGTGGAAACAGTTTAATCGGGGGAGATCTAATCCATCAACTCTGTGTACAACACTCGTCACATTGTTGTGATATTTAGCTACCCCCCCCCCGCTCTCCCACCGATGTTAAACAAGCAAAGCGAGCTTAAAAGGTCAATCCTTTAACAGAGCGACCAAACAATTACACTCATTGCTCCGGTCCGCGCCAAGAGATCGGGAGTCGTTTGTATTTTGAAGCGCTTAGCATAGCTTAACGTAGCTTTTACCCTGGATGGCAAAAAAAGCCGAGCCGTAATGAAATATAAACCCGTTACACTACTGTCCCCCCCCCCCCCCCCCCCCCCCCCCCCCCCCACCCGCCGGCGCATGTCCCAAAGAACCAACTGTCGAGTTCACAATTGCCTTCCAGTTAAAGCCCAAGATTCTGTATCTTGTTTAAATCAAAAGTAATGTGCATCGGCTTCGGTGGTTCAACGAACCATACAATCGCGTTGCGGATTTTTCCCGACCGCATTGGGGGCACACCGATGCCCTGACTTTCACACTTCAGTTCCAAATCAGCCTGCCCATCATGACATTAGCCAATTTTACCCATAGCGCCCCGCATAGGACACACTCTCCACCGCCACCATCACCCTCTCCGTTCTCATCAACACGTTCGCATCACATTGACTTGCGAATCTGTGAATTGTGGATGTGAATGTGAACGTGTATGCGTGGCCTCGGTGTGGACGCAGGGCGGTGTGTTCCACGGGAACAAAACACCAGGAGGCTGACACGGTGGCATTAATACCCAGCGAGAGAGAGCGGGAGAGAGAGAGAGAGAGAGAGAGAGAGAGAGAGAGATGATGCCACCACTGCCGGTTGCATCCGGATATTAAGAAGTACGATATTTACAGCTTCTGATTGGTCATCACCGCATCATCAGAGGGGAGTGAGGGGGAGGGAGGGGGAGTGAGGGGGAGTGAGGGGATTTCGGAGAGTGAGAGCTAAATGTTTAGTAAAGGTCAGACTGGTCCCGCCATCACACTGGTGAGTGATTGGAAGCGTTGAAAGAGCTTCACGAAGAAACCGAACCGCCACCCCAAAACGAGGAGGAAAGAGGACGAGGAGATAGGAGGAGGAGGGTAATGATGTGACTTTTTCCTAAATGTGAAGAGGTGGCTTTTCTCAGAGTATTCATCTCAACAACATTTTCCTGAAAGCGGCCTCCCCGCCATGGGCAGCCGTGCTCCCCACCTACGCGTTACAACGTCACACAAAGAACAAACGCTGTGGGTGCAAGTCGAGCTCCGGCCCGGGGATGATCAATACAAAATCAGAACAAACAAGGAACGTGTTTGATGATGAAGCGAGTTCAGAATGAAGGAACGCGTGGAGAAGAACTACAAGATGCCATAATTAAAGGGTATTAAATAGAGTTGAAACACAATTGTTATGGATTGCTATTCCCGGGAGATGGTTTGCTTTGTACATTGAAAAATTAGAGTTCAACTTTATCATTCTTAGAACGCAAATTGGGCCTGGATTCATTAATCCAAGGCCATCTTATTGTAGTAATAGAGTAATACATAACCAAGGTGTGGATGTGGATTAGAGTGAACTGAAGGACATCAAAATAAATTAGCATTAGGGGTGGGGTTAGCACATTGTTTTTCGGCCCTTCAGAGCTAAAAGCTAAAACATCAAAAAATACCAACGCCAGGTGCGCCCGTTATCATGCAGCCGCCATCTCGCCTTGTTTCAGACTCCGTCTCTGCTCTGCTCTGCGCTGCTCTGCTCCGCTCTGGCTTGGCCGCAAATAGCAGGCCCGCTAATGCACTGACCCTTCCGTCCACCCCGGCCCTGCCGCTGCATAAGAGAGAGAGAGAGAGAGAGATGATGCCACCACTGCCGGTTGCATCCGGATATTAAGAAGTACGATATTTATAGCTTCTGATTGGTCATCACCGCATCATCAGAGGGGAGTGAGGGGGAGGGAGGGGGAGGAAGGGGGAGTGAGGGGATTTCGGGGAGTGAGAGCTAAATGTTTAGTAAAGGTCAGACTGGTCCCACCATCACACTGGTGAGTGATTGAGCGTTGGAGAGCTTCACGAAGAACCGAATGACACCAAAAAAACGAGGAGGAAGAGGAGGAGGAGATAGGAGGAGGAGGAGGAGGGTAATGGAATGTGACTTTTTCCTAAATGTGAAGAGGTGGCCTTTTCTTAGAGTATTTCATCTCAACAACATTTTCGCTGATAACCCAGCCGGCCCTCCCCCACCAGGCAAAACATGTCGCGTTACGACGTACACAAGAACAACGCTGTGTGCAAGTCGAGCTCCGGCCCGGGGATGATCAATACAACGTCAGAACAACAAGGAACGTGTTTGATGATGAAGCGAGTTCAGATGAGGAACCGTGGAGAAGAACACAAGATGCATAATTAAAAGGGTATTAAATAGAGTTGAAATACAATTGTTATGGATGCTATTCCGGGAGATGGTTTGCTTTGTACATTGAAAATTAGAGTTCAACTTTATCAATTCTTAGAACTCAATTGGGTGGATTTCATTAATCAAGCCATCTTATTGTAGTATATAGAGTATACAACCCACGGGTGTGGATGTGGATTCGAGCGAACTGAAGGACATCAAATAAAATAGCATTAGGGTGGGGTTAGCACATTGTTTTTCGACCCTTCAGAGCTAAAAGCTAAAACATCAAAAAATACCAACGCCAGGTGCGCCGTTATCATGCAGCCGCCATCTCGCCTTGTTTCAGACTCCGTCCTGCGCTGCTCTGCTCCGCTCTGGCTTGGCCGCAAATAGCAGGCCCGCTAATGCACTGACCCTTCCGTCCACCCCGGCCCTGCCGCTGCATAACCCGGGGAGAGAAGAAGTGAGACAGATGTACTGCATTCTTCCCGGCTCCCGGGGCGCCACCGGGCTCGGATCAAACAAACCTTCTGTAGAAGTTAGAATTAAGCCCTTTCTTTTCTGTCAAAGAAAAAAAAGCCTAACCCCCAAAAACCCAACTCAACGAGTGTACAGTACAGAAGAGGAGTTTTTTTTGTTCCCCTGAATCTGTTTTAAACGAGTCAATCTGGTGAGTGGTGGGAGTGCATTCTCTGGTTTTGCTGTTTGGTGCACAAAAAAAGACACAAGATCACAATTGGATTAGAACGTATTTAGCAGCATAAGCAAGATTTTGCGTGTGTGTTTGTGTGTGTGTGTGTGTGTGTGTGTGTGTGTGGGGGTGGGTGGGTGTGGGTGTGGGGGGAGGGGGAGGTTGATTGACGTACATACTCACTTATTTTATGTTTTTCCACGCTGCACCTAGCGGCGTGTTCTGTTTTAGCCCGTGACCTCGACCGCGGCGTGGAGGTCGTCAGTGGAGAGGGAAGCCGGTGGAGCGATGGATGGTAGCGCTACACGTGTATTGTTGTTGTACCCGTCTCCCAGTTGGGGGGGGGTGTGGCTTCTGCTGCTGGTGGTGGCAGTGGTGGGGGTGGTGGTGGAGGTGGTGGTGGTTCTCCAGGCGCAGTCAGCAGCAGCAGCAGCATGTATGATATATTGGATCCCGTTTGTCCAGTAATATTTATGTCCTTCTGGGTTTTTTTTACACACACAAGGGGCTTTGTCTTGTTTCGGTTGCGCTGCAGATTGTGCGGTGTAGCGGGGAACATTTCTGCAGTGTGTTTCTTTTTTATTTTGAGGCCACCACCACCACCACCACCACCACCACCACGTGCACCACCACGAGTTTCGTGTTTCGTAATATCCACCTTCCAGCCCTTTGGTTCAGGCTCAGATTGTGATTTCAATTCAAACCGCAGAGCTATTATGTCACTCCTTGTAACTCCTCCCATCTCCTCATGGTCCCCCCCCCCCCCCCTTTCCCTGCAACGGTGACCAGCACCACCACTTCAGTTCAGTTCTAGTGACGGACAGGTTAAATGAACCGGTCTGTCATGGCTCCCCCCCTCCCCTCCCCCCCAACAAGGCGGGAAACGTCACCTCGAGTTCCACATCCTTCTTGTCACGACCGAGCGTACTCTCACACACGCGTATGTACTGCTCTACCACGGAGGATTCGTCATTAGGAGTGTGTGAGCGCGCGTGTGTGTGTGTGTGTGTGTGTGTGTGTGTGTGTGGCATTTTGACCCTTCACACCACACACACACACACACACACACACCGAACAAGACCGTGAGTACGCTGGGAACAGCTTGTCTCAACCACGGATCCAAACCTCAAGCTGGGAGAACAAATGAAGGTTGAAATCAAGTGATTCCATCCAGATTCAAACCTGAGTCCATTCCCTTTAAAACTCAAAGAAATCTTTTCTCAGACCTTTTCTTCTGTTGTTTTCTGTTGTTTTGTTGTTGTTGTTGTTGTCATCCCGTTCTCCCTCTCTCTCTATTACCCCAGCAGCGTAGCGTAACAAGGATTACTTTGTTACTCTGCGTGGTACTGGCCCAGCTTAGCCCCCATATTTTGGAGGCTTGGGTTATGTCAAACACATTTGTCAAAGATCCACAGCTGAGAAGAATAAGCGAGGACAGACAGCAGGGAAAGACCCCAGCGTTCCACAGGAGGCTGCGGCTTCAAAGGGAAAACGCAGGAATGCCTTCTTGTGTCATCTTTAAAAGACGACTGGGGAAAAAAAGCGAGGAAAATTCCTGGCCCGGCTTGACGCACGACGACGCCTCAAACGCTAACGTACGGTCTTCATCGCAGCGCTGTGGTTTCCAGTGACATCCGTGATGTGAAGGTCCCATAATGTGGTATAATCATATGTGTAAGTGATATCCGATGCCTTCCCATAACTCCCCTACCACCGCCGACCCAGTGCCAGCACACATGACCCATACATGTTGCGTGCTGTTCACATGGACTCCCGCCACACCGCGCGTCCACCGGATGGACCGCGGCTGGCCCCCGGCGGCCCCCCCGGCGGCCCCGGCCCCGGCCCCGGCCCCGCTGGCAGCAGGACGTGCCTTAGCTAAGTTAGCGGCAACATCTGCTCCGAATGTATGGTGTGGTCCTGCCTTTGTTAGCCATGGGACAACCGGTCACATCTGGTTCTGCCACAGCCCCCCCTTCCTGTCCTATTACCGCCGAGCCCCTCTGAAGTAAGCAGGCGACCGCGCCGGGACCACCGGGACGAGGACGGGCGGCCACGGCGAGTTATTTATAGTCTGGTTTCTATCTATCGGCAGCGGCGATGGTCAGAGACTGTATTCAACATGGCTTTATGAGGTGGGGGGGGAGGGCAGTAGTGGAAGAAATACTTCTTTTTAAGTAAAAGTAGTAATACCACACTGTAGAAATACTCTGTTACAAGTAAAAGTCCTGCATTGAAAATACTACTGAGCTAAAAGTACTCGCATCAAAATATCCTTAAAGTACCAAAGGTCCTCATTATGCAGAATGTCCCATTTCTGAATAATAATATTAATATTATATTATTGGAGTATAATTATTGATTCATTAATGTTTTCATTGCTTTAAATGTTGCAGCTGG
>PIJE02001699.1:83755-103755 GCA_002895965.2 Coryphaenoides rupestris
GCGTTGAGTGTGTCCCAAGACTCTGATTACATGAAATTGGTGTTAGCAAGGGAAAAAAAAGCCATTTGCCATCACGCAAGACATGCGTATTCATAAACCAGCGGTAATACAATCTGGGACAAATGTAAAAAAAAAAAACGTCCCCGTAACAGATGTCTCATACGATGACTGGGACACGAAAAGCTTTTTCTGATCGTCATATTCACAGTTTATGAAGTCCTCTGCTTGTCGTTGCCATGGACGCGGTCCCATCCAACACGTACAGGGGGTGCTAAAGGGTCGTCGCTGTGCCACTGCCACTGCCGTTGAGTTTGACACATTTTGACATCGGCGTCTAGTGTCAAAAAAAATAATCTCCCCTCGTAGCCCCCCCGCGTCAGACGAGGCAATTTGGGATTATTTTTGGTTGGCGGTGGTGATAGGTGCGGGCGGGGTGTTGGTTGATTGACTGTCCAGGGGTGTGTGTGTGTGTGTGTGTGTGTGTGTGTGTGTGTGTGGCAGCAGGGGTAGCGCAGGCTGACCCTTGGTAGTCATGCTGTCTGTCGAGGCGTCTGCCATAGCTGTGGCGAGAGTGGGCTGAGGAGGCTTTGTCATTGTGAGGGAGTCTGTGTGTGCGCGTCCCTCAAGGTGTTGTGTCGCCAGTCAAGTGCTGCCGTGGCTGCCTGACAATGACATGATACAGTTGTCTCTGCAGACACATGGGCGTCCTCCTCGGAGACAAGTGAACTCTATTTACAGAGTCTATTGACGAGAGCATTCTCAGGACCAAAGCTGAAAAGCTCTTCATCGAGGGTTAGGGTTTCAGATTAGGGTCTTGTATTAGGGGAAGGGTTTCATATTAGTGTTTGGGTTTAGGGTTAGGGTTTTATTATAAGATTTGGTTTTAGGGTTAGGGATTCATATTATAATTTGGTTTTATGGTTAGGGTTTCATATTGAGGCTTGTTTTTAGGGTTAGGGTTTAGGGTTAGGGTTTGGGTTAGGGTTAGTAGTAGGGTTAGGGTTTGGGTTAGGTTTAGGTTAGGCTTCGGGTTAGGGTTGGGTTTAGGGTTAAGGTTGGGGTTAGGGTTAGGGTTAGGGTTGGGGTTAGGGTTGGGGTTGGGTTTGGGGTTAGGGTTATGGTTAGGGTTGGGGTTAGGGTTAGGGTTACCCCGGTCCTATCCCTATAGTCTAACCCTAACCCCAACACTAACCCTAACTCTAACCCCAACCCTAACCCCAACCAACATAACCCTAATCCTAACCGACTTGGTTAGGGTTTCATATAAGGGTTTGATTTTAGTGTTCGGGTTTCATATTAGGGGTTAAGGTTAGGATTACATATTAGGGTCTCATATTACGGGTAAGGTTTTATATAAGGTTTTGGTTTTAGGCTTAGGGTTTCATATCTGGGTCTTATTTTAGGGTTACGGTTTCATATTAGGGTGAGGGATAGGTTTAATGTTTCATATTTGGGTCTCATATTAGGGTTAGGGTTTCATACGAGGCTCTAATGTCTCGTATCACCTGATTCTCCATTACCTATTATTTCCAAAAAGCGTATTCATACTAAAATTCCTGCAAAAACAAAATGCTCACATCGTCAGAATGAAAAAAGAAAGAAAACAAGCTGCTGTCCTGGAGGCCAATGGGACCAGTAACAGCGCAGGTCCACCAGCATGAGCAGACTGGCTGACTGTGTGGGGCGGGCAGATCAGAAGGGGTCACTGGACGGACATCAGAGTAGTCTGAACATAAGTGCACTGCAATGTTTTGTTCCTGTGACCTATTTCTTAAAAAAAGAAACGCATATTTTTTCTCCAAATAATCAAAGAGAATTTCCCATCACTGTGCATGCGTATTTGAAAAGAAGTATTTATTAATCTAACAAAAAATATTGATACATCTACTCATCTCCTGAATGTATTCGTAATAACCCGATGCCAGATTTGGTGCGGCTAGCTCCTTACTGGCGGAGGCGTAGTGACTGTGCTGCTGGTCGTGGCTTTACATACGTTGTGTGGAAACATAAATGCAGGCTTCGGTCGCGGAAATGGAACACCGTGTGTGTACCCTTGATGATTGTTGATGTAGATGATACACACACACACGTACACACACACACACACACACACACACACACACACACACACACACACACACACACACACACACATTCTACTGTAGAAACACACATGCTGGCTCATATTTCCAATCATCCCTTGCTCTCCACACCGCCGCACCTGCGCTGCGTCCTGTGCGCCGCTCGGCTCCCTACCTGGGGGAAGGTGACTGACAAGACGCGGACAGCGAGGAAGACTCTGATTTGTATTAATTTGCTGCCGATCTCCAGGGAGCAGGAAAGCAGCCACCGTGGCCTCCTCCTCCTCCTCCTCCTCCCTCAACCTTCAGCTTCCTCTTCAGGGCAGAGCTGAACAAAAAAAAAAAAAAAAACTGGGTGAAGCCATCCAATCAATCCAGGTTTTCCCCCAAAGGCTTGTCCAATCAGCCGAGGAGATGACACAGAAATTAATCACTCCTCCGTTGCTAACAAACGATGGCACGCACAGAGGAAGCGCGGTGAGAGAAAGAGAGGCGCAGGAGGTTTTTCTCAGAGGATCACGTATCAGCGAACTTGGATGTGCTATGCAGCAGCCAGGGAACCCCAAGCCACCGAGAGACGCTGCTCACCCCCACACCAGATGGCCCATGGAAAGACATGCGTCCTCACCAAAGGACACGTCGCCACAAACGCAGCGGTCCCCATGAATGCAGATCCCTACAAATGCACGTCCACCACAAATACTCGTCACCGCGAATAGAAGTCCCCACAAATACATGTCTCCACAAATACACGTCCCCACACATTCAAGACAAGTCTCCACAAATACGAGATCCCACAAAGACATGTCCCCACAAAAGCACACTGTTCACACACATTAAAATCATTGTCATGTTACGGTTTTGGCGGCGAGGACCAGAATAAAAGGTCCAATGTTTTCACCGACCGAGGGAGTATACTGTATATTCAGGTGTCTATTGTAAGCACAGTTCCCGGTTTTTTTTTTGCCGCCAAGACGACAGATCATCAAAGCGTCTTTGATCCCAGTACGGTCACTCCAATGGGGTGAAAGGATCGAGTGTCGACCACACACACACACACGCGCACACACATGCACACGCACACACACACATACAGGCTATTCCTTACGTTATTGCAAAAAACCACGTGTTGCCGTGTCAAGGAGCGGGGCTAATTGTACTTGGGATTGAACAGATTGAAGGGTAATTGTGCGTGTTATGCCCCCCTCAGCGCGCGGTAGGGTGGGGCCGGGCCGGGGGCCGCCGGAGAGGGAGGGGAAGATGGAGATGGAGATGGAGATGGATTGATCTCTCTGCTTTGAAGCAGCCTCGGATGTCCCACTTCTCACCAGCAGACCCGGTGACATTTAACAGTCTTCATAAATTCGGACAACGTCCCGAACCTATTCATCCCCGCCGCCGCCCCCACCACCTCCCACCACCTCCCACCACTCCCCATGCCACCCAGCAACCACCCCTTTGATGGCAGGAGAAACAGCATCACCCTTGTCCGCCTCAGTGCATTTAGCACGACACCCGAAGAAACCCGCCAGCCGCTCGCGCCGGAAACCTCGCCGCTCTAAGTCATTAGCCGCAGCAAAGCGGCCGTGAGACCCCGAGACCCGTTCGCAAACCGCCGTGTCATTCGGTGAGCAGCTCGTGGTCGTCGCGGATGGACAAGAAGCCGACGCTATTTCTGTCCATGCCTCAGGATTAGCCTCCCGACAAGGGGCGCTCCGTTGCACCCGCTTCTCAACCTCAACTCGGCACCCTTAGGACCGTATTGGTGTTCCCTGATCAATACCCCCCCCCCCCCCCCCCCCCGACCACCTCAAATTTGATACCCTTCTGTTCCATAACCCGGGTCGTTCTGTGCAACTGACGTTTATTTTTCTCCCTTCCAATATACCGCACGATGAATTTCCTTTAAACGTGCCGTGACCTCGATAAGTTTCACGTGTCACGCCCTTGCGGTTGTGATTGGACGGTGATTATACCTGCTGGTTCTGGGGCTCGGCGTGTGGGGTGGACAGCTGTCTATTTGATGCGAGGGTCTCGGGGACGCAAAATGGAAGCCTCCATTTTTTTTTTTCTCCTCCGTCCCTCTCCCTGTCCTCGAGGGACAACGGTCGGATTCCCTCTGGCATCGGCGAAAAAATCGCGGCTTCCTCCAAAAAACGCGAAAATGAAGAATGATGAGAGTGTATTTTATTCTCAAAGCAATCTCTCGTGCGGTGTTAACCCGGAGAAGGAAATGAGCGACGCCGGAGAGTTATAACGACAGCTAGTTGTTAAACGGAAGCTCGCTGGTGCCGTGAAGGTTCCGTTTGACGAGCGGGTTTTGAACGGTGGAAATGTCAGTCGCCGGTTGTTTTCCGTGAGTTATTTGGGCCGCCTTCGGGGTTTTTTTTCGCGGGTTCATGAACAAAGCTGCCAGGTCTCTTGTCGATAATTACTTGACATTCGGGAGGAGACGGAGGAGATGTCGGCCTTAACCGGTTGCGCAGATGTTTGAACATGACTCCACATGGTTTGGTTGATAACAAGCACCGCCCTCACGTCTCAACCCCCTGCAGTTCTTGGTGAAATCAAACACACCTACTAAGACAATTACTACTACTACTACAACGACTACTTCTCTTGATAATCCTACTACTACTACTACTACTACTACTTGTCATGTAATATTAAAGGTACACGAACAAAAGATAAATAGATAAATATCTTCTATTTATTCTATTTAACAATCAAACATTAAATATTCATGTTGGTATGGTATAGTCTATGAACACACATAATAATACCATATCAAGGTCATCCCAGTTCCTCCAATACGGTTGAAGAACCAACATTCAAGAAAGTCGTACAGAGGACATACATCGCCTATAGGTTAACTACAGGCCTATAAGATCCTATAGGTTAACTATAGGCCTATAAGATCCTATAGGTTAACTATAGGCCTATAAGATCCTATAGGTTAACTATAGGCCTATAAGATCCTATAGGTTAACTATAGGCCTATAAGATCCTATAGGTTAACTATAGGCCTATAAGATCCTATAGGTTAACTATAGGCCTATAAGATCCTATAGGTTAACTATAGGCCTATAAGATCCTATAGGTTAACTATAGGCCTATAAGATCCTATAGGTTAACTATAGGCCTATAAGATCCTATAGGTTAACTATAGGCCTATAAGATCCTATAGGTTAACTATAGGCCTATAAGATCCTATAGGTTAACTATAGGCCTATAAGATCCTATAGGTCAACTGTAGGCCTAATATAGATAGGCTATTTTGACATTTCTGGCCAGAAAATATATGTAATTATGTAACGGGTGTGGAGTATCCGCCTCTGCATAGAGGTGTATGTATCCATTGGACACACACACACACACACACACACACACACACACACACACACACACACACACACACACACACACACACACACACACACACACACAGAGGCACACAGACGTGTACAGGTCTGGGTGAGTCATGGGGGGTAATCTTAACGTCAGCGGCGTTGCACTGCTGAGCCTGATGTGGATCTGGTCTGCGACCTCGATGTGAAGCGACGGAAAGGTGAGATGTCTCACCTGTGGGCGCCTGCTGCCATTTGGGGCCACGGAACGGCGGAAACACACGCACACGCACACACACACACACACACACACACGCAAGATAGTATGCATTTGATTACGATGTATTGTTCTATCAGTTGTATGCTAATTAAATTATAAGTAGTATAAGAGTATTGGTTTTAGTTCCACAGCTGCCTGTGAAGCTAGCCAGGATTGTGCTCCTCCTCCTCCTCCAGGGACTCCCATCACTTGGAAGCGGAAGGCAGACTCGACGCTGTAGTCTGGGGCTGTAGCCGGGAGCACACATCCTCCACCACTCTCCCCACACACACACACACTCACACCGAACACACACACACTCACACACCACACACGCACACACACACACACACACACACACACACACACACACACACACACACACACACACACACCACTCCAGATCTAATGAATCGCCATCTGGCAGCTCTACAGACATGCGTTCCTCCTCCTTCTCCTCCTCCTCCTCCTCTTCCTCTTCCTCCTCGTCTACACAGAACTCACAGCAACACGCTCATCATAAGCACCTTGTTCCAGTTAAATAAAAGTGCGTAAATGTGTTGTTTTGGGTTTTTTTGTACATTCTGGTGTCACCATTAGTAGCGTGTAGCCCGTGAACACGTGAGAATATAGCCGTCTCCAGTCAGCGCTGCCTCGCGAGAGTCGAAGGCGACGGCCGGCTGTGGGCTCGTCAAAGCACAGGGGGGTTGCGACGGGTTCCTAGTGTGCATACTGTACACTGGTGGTGGAGACACACAAAGACCAACGCGAGAGAGAGAGAGAGAACCATGACTCCAGCTGAGCCCGAGTCTGAGACATGACGCCGCCGTGAGCAACGGAAGAAAATTCGGCAAAGCCTCGGACAGCTGATTTAGCCATTCGTCACGGAGTAAACAGATTAAATGAGGTAGAGAGAGAGCAAGAGAGAGAGAGAGAGAGAGAGAGAGAGAGAGAGGGAGGGAGGGCGGGAGGACAGAGATGTCAGATGTAGAATTGAGTGCAGCCGCAGAGTTACATCACGGCGAGTCGCGGTGAAAAGGTCTTCTTTTGTCTGCACCCCCCCCCCCCCCCCCCCCCCCCCCCCCCCCCCCTCGCCTTGCTGCCAGGGCTAAAAACACACTCCTGTATGAACCCTCACTCTCCTGAAGGGCGGGCACACACACACGAGCATGTGTGTGTGTGTGTGTGTGTGTGTGTGTGTGTGTGTTTGCGGTGTGTTGCGAGTGCTGCGTTTCCACGGCGACAGAAGACAGAAAGGCGCGAGGAGCGCATGCTGTTCAGGCTGTGACGGCGGCGGCGGCGGCGGCGGACGAGAGGACCTGCTCTGTGTGTGGCAGCTCCTTTTGTGCAGCCGAGACATACTGTACAGGGGGGGGGAACTTGAGCTAAATACCATTCAAACGGACGGACACACAAGGGAGCCCCCGTGTGCCCGGCGGGGGGCCTCACACGGGGGCTCCGTAAAAAAACAAAAAAAAAAAAAAAAACAATCGCCAACCGGCAACCGCTTTATCAGCATGACCGCCATCTTTTTCATCCCTTTTTGAGAATCCAACTGCCAACTGTGCTCGATGTCACGCATGTAACGCGTTTAATTTATTCAGTTGTTCTGTTTATTAATTTATGTATTCTCAATATGCCGTTGTGTGCAAATTAGTGTAACATTAAATCTATATTAGTTGTGGACAAAACCGTGCAGCTAAATTGTCGCTCCATCGTATAGTATTGGCATTATTAGCAATTGCAGAAGGGGACGGCGCTACCATTCCTCCATATTAAAGATCATATTTCATCGTGCGATAATCACACGGAGCGGGCGGATAGTGAAATGAGCTAACGAGCTTCCAGTGCAACAAGAGCGACTCGTTCCCACTGTGCTGGGGGAACCAACAGTTCCTGCTTGTTTTAAATAATGATGATGGTGATGAAATAATGAACTGCTTATTGTCTTTGGGTAAGATTCCGCCCGCGGATTATGTGTAATGTGGTCACGGTTACACGGTTACAAGTATTCCTGACTCCTCATTGGTTGGCGCGTTCTTAAAGCCCCGCCACGCAGAGACCGTTTAGCAAATTCTTCTCCCGACTTAATGTCACTTAAAGGCAACGGGGTTACAATTGATTTCTCATATTTGGCCCATTGCTTATTATGAATGCATTCATTGTGTGAGATGAATTTGCGCGGTAAGCCGTACCGGTGTACCTCCACTGGGATAATCCCGGTTTAATTGCAGCCCGGGCTGATTAACGTTATATCGTTATATCAATCTGCTCGGCGTTTTCCCCTCTAAAGCTTCGGTGCGATTTAAGCATCTGTGTGAAGGCTTGAGAATCAACCTGTGGTAATCTGTTACTGATCTGTTTTTGGCTGGGGACTCTCTCTCTCTCACTCTCTCTCTCTCTCTCTCTCTCTCTCTCTGTCTGTCTTTCTATCTTTCTCTTTCCCGCTTTCTCCCCGATTCTCTCTTTTCTTTATCTCAGTTTCATCTCCTTTCATCGGTGGTGAATCGCGTGCCGTCTGAGCATTGTCAACAGCTGTCTAAGAGAACAAGATCAAATCTACTGCGTGGAAAAAGTCTCTTGCAGTGGCTGTAAGAAAGAGAAGCAAAGCAAAGCTAAAAGTAAAAAGTTGAAAGTCGTCAAGTATCTCACATGTGACACTTTCTTCTCAGCCAGTGACCTCAAATGAACCCCCCCCCCCCCCCCCCACCACCACCACCACCACCACCTCCCCATTACAGCGTCGACTGTCCTGCCGTTTCATTTCACGGCGTTCCACCGGAGCGGCTAGCGACGACGATTCGTGCTAAGCTAAGCTAACGCAGGTCTACTAGCAGGTCCCCTCTGAAGGACAAGGGGGGTAACTCGTGCAGACAGTCGTAAAGTGCAGTCGATGTTCAATAGTGTCATGTTGTGATCGGCCGTCTCCGGCACCTCCACCTGGGCCCAGCCCCGACCAGAGCTGGCGGGAGTGGTGAGTGTGTGTGTGTGTGCGTGTGCGTGTGCGCGTGTGTGTGTGTGTGTGTTTGGTATCTCAGGAGGGGGTTGTGTGCGTTGCCTTTCCTCGCCAAAATTTTGTCCTCGGGTGGATGACTTTGCTATCTTTGCTCTATTTGTCTTTTCATCATTCTGGGTTCCTCTTTGTGTCTCGTTGAGTCCAGCTTTGGCACACTGGGGGTGAGTCATGGTTACATTTAGGAAAGGACTGGAAGGGGGGACCATTACAATTTTTGGACTTTTGGCCCAAAATATTTTTTCTTCCAATCCTCTCCTAATCGTCTTGAGTACCTTTAAAAAGCGCTATATAAGTCCTATGTATTATTATTATTATTATTATTATTCTACCAGATCAAGCTTAAGCTGTGAAAATGCCCCTCAGCATTGAAATTGGAGGCTCCTGGGAAGAAGAGGACATTTATTAAATCAAAGATTTTCATGAAAATTGAAGTGTGTCTAAGAAGTATGTTTGAGCAACAGAAAGACCTGATTCTTAAATTGTGTATACAGCTTTTACATTGTGAATCTGACTCGTCCGAAGATATGAAGATATGAAGCCATGTTGTATTACGACTGCTCCATGATTACATGAGAAAATAAAAATCTGTTCTACTTAGAGACTCAACAACCATTTCGGTGGATTCCTTGCCCCCAGAAATGTAGAAATAGACACCAAATGTGTAATTCTAAGTCTATTTGGAGTCAAGATATGGCCAGAATTTGAATAATGGCAGCCATTTTGAAAAAACGTCATTTTAACATACTTCCACCAACTGGATTTTCCGGGACTTTCACTGTAGTGTTTAGGCCATCAATATAAACTATAAATATAAAAATGTGAAAATAAATTCTGTTGCAATTAGTTTAAGGTCAAACCTTATTTTGCCTGGACTATATCTTTCTCTCTCCCATATCTCTCTCTCTCTCTCTCTCTCTCTCTCTCTCTCTCTCTCTCTCTCTCTCTCTCTCTCTTCATCTCAGTCTATGGATTTCTTTCAGTCTACTGCTTTTGATATCTTTGCCATCCTCTCAATGCCCCCCTCTATCCCTTCATCCCTCTCTCTCCTTCCATCCCTCTCTCTCTCGCTCTCTCTCGATCATCCCCCTCTCTCTTTGTCTCTTCCCCCTCTCTCCCCTTCTCTCTCTCTCCCTCTCTCTCTCTCTGTTTCTCCTCTCTCTCCCCCCCTTCTCTCCCTCTCCATCTCTCTCTCTCTCTGCTCTCTCTCTCTCTCTCTCTCTCTCTCTCTCTCTCCCTCCCTCCCTCCACTCTCTGTCCCTCTCTCTCTCCCCCTCCCCCCCCCCTCTCTCTCTCTCTCTCTCTCACTCGGCCCGCCTCAGGCAGGAGTGCATTCAGCTGATGTCTGCACAAACACATGGACCCCAGGTCTTGTGTGGAGGAGCAAGGGAAGAGTAATGACTGGAGTACAGACACAACACACACACACACACACACACACACACACACACACACACACACACACACACACACACACACACACACACACACACACACACACACACACACACTTTGCCTTTCCATTGTCTCATTGTTGCCACAATCCTGGCTAGCTTCACAGGCAGCTGTGGAACTAAAACCAATACTCTTATACTACTTATAATTTAATTAGCATACAACTGATAGAACAATACATCGTAATCAAATGCATACTATCTTGCGTGTGTGTGTGTGTGTGTGTGCGTGCGTGTGCGTGTGTTTCCGCCGTTCCGTGGCCCCAAATGGCAGCAGGCGCCCACAGGTGAGACATCTCACCTTTCCGTCGCTTCACATCGAGGTCGCAGACCAGATCCACATCAGGCTCATTTGAGGTCACTGGCTGAGAAGAAAGTGTCACATGTGAGATACTTGACGACTTTCAACTTTTTACTTTTAGCTTTGCTTTGCTTCTCTTTCTTACAGCCACTGCAAGAGACTTTTTCCACGCAGTAGATTTGATCTTGTTCTCTGCTGGCACTTAGACAGCTGTTGACAATGCTCAGACGGCACGCGATTCACCACCGATGAAAGGAGATGAAACTGAGATAAAGAAAAGAGAGAATCGGGGAGAAAAGCGGGAAAGAGAAAGATAGAAAGACAGACAGAGAGAGAGAGAGAGAGAGAGAGAGAGAGTGAGAGAGAGAGAGTCCCCAGCCAGAAACAGATCAGTAACAGATTACCACAGGTTGATTCTCAAGCCTTCACACAGATGCTTAAATCGCACCGAAGCTTTAGAGGGGAAAACGCCGAGCAGATTGATATAACGATATAACGTTAATCAGCCCGGGCTGCAATTAAACCGGGATTATCCCAGTGGAGGTACACCGGTACGGCTTACCGCGCAAATTCATCTCACACAATGAATGCATTCATAATAAGCAATGGGCCAAATATGAGAAATCAATTGTAACCCCGTTGCCTTTAAGTGACATTAAGTCGGGAGAAGAATTTGCTAAACGGTCTCTGCGTGGCGGGGCTTTAAGAACGCGCCAACCAATGAGGAGTCAGGAATACTTGTAACCGTGTAACCGTGACCACATTACACATAATCGCGGGCGGAATCTTACCCAAAGACAATAAGCAGTTCATTATTTCATCACCATCATCATTATTTAAAACAAGCAAGGAACTGTTGGTTCCCCCAGCACAGTGGGAACGAGTCGCTCTTTGTTGCCACTGGGAAGCTCGTTAGCTCATTTCACTATCCGCCCGCTCCGTGTGATTATCGCACGATGAAATATGATCTTTAATATGGAGGAATGGTAGCGCCGTCCCCTTCTGCAATTGCTAATAATGCCAATACTATACGATGGAGCGACAATTTAGCTGCACGGTTTTGTCCACAACTAATATAGATTTAATGTTACACTAATTTCGCACGCAACGGCATATTGAGAATACATAAATGAATAAACAGAACAACTGAATAAATTAAACGCGTTACATGCGTGACATCGAGCACAGTTGGCAGTTGGATTCTCAAAAAGGGATGAAAAGATGGCGGTCGTGCTGATAAAGCGGTTGCCGGTTTGTTTTTTTACGGAGCCCCCGTGTGAGGCCCCCCGCCGGGCACACGGGGCTCCCTTGTGTGTCCGTCCGTTTGAATGGTATTTAGCTCAGTTCCCCCCCCCTGTACAGTATGTCTCGGCTGCACAAAAGGAGCTGCCACACACAGAGCAGTCCTCTCGTCCGCCGCCGCCGCCGCCGCCGCCACAGCCTGAACAGCATGCGCTCCTCGCGCCTTCCTGTCTTCTGTCGCCGTGGAAAACGCAGCACTCGCAACACACCGCAAACACACCGCACACACACACACAACACACACACACACACACACATGCTCGTGTGTGTGCCCGCCCTTCAGGAGAGCGAGGGTTCATACAGGAGTGTGTTTTTAGACCTGGCAGCAAGGCGAGGGGGGGGGGGGGGGGCGGGGGGGTGCAGACAAAAGAAGACCTTTTCACCGCGACTCGCCGTGATGTAACTCTGCGGCTGCACTCAATTCTACATCTGACATCTCTGTCCTCCCGCCCTCCCTCTCCCTCTCTCTTCTCTCTCTCTCTCTCTTTCTCTCTTGCTCTCTCTCTACCTCATTTAATCTGTTTACTCGTGAACGAATGGCTAAATCAGCTGTCCGAGGCTTTGCCGAATTTTCTTCCGTTGCTCGCGGCGGCGTCATGTCTCAGACTCAGGCTCAGCTGGAGTCATGGTTCTCTCTCTCTCTCGCGTTGGTCTTTGTGCGTCTCCACCGCCGTGTACAGTATGCACACTAGGAACCCGTCGCAACCCCCTGTGCTTTGATGAGCCCACAGCCCGGCCGTCGCCTTGACTCTCGCGAGGCGGGTATGTAAGAAAACTACTCTTTCAGATCCATGATTGGTGCCAGAATGTACAAAAAAACCGAAAAACAACACATTTACGCACTTTTATTTAACTAGAACAAGGTGCTTATGATGAGCGTGTTTGCTGTGAGTTCTGTGTAGACGAGGAGGAAGAGGAGGAGGAGGAGGAGGAGAAGGAGGAGGAACGCATGTCTGTAGAGCTGCCAGATGGCGATTCATTAGATCTGGAGTGGTGTGTGTGTGTGTGTGTGTGTGTGTGTGTGTGTGTGTGTGTGGTGTGTGTGTGTGTGTGCGCGCGCGCGTGTGTGAGTGTGTGAGTGTGTGTGTTTCGGTGTGAGGCGTGGGCGTGGGCGGGGCAGGAGGGAGGATGTGGGTGCTCCCGGCTACAGCCCCAGACTACAGCGTCGAGTCTGCCTTCCGCTTCCAAGTGATGGGAGTCCCTGGAGGAGGAGGAGGAGGAGGAGGAGGAGGAGGAGCAGGAGGAAGAAGAGGAGGAGGAGGAGAGGGAAAGTGTTAGCTCGGACCCTTCAGAAAAACACAAAACAGAAGGAAAAAACCTGAAAAACAACTTCAAATCCATCCAGCTTTGCGATGAGGTCATCATCTTCCGGTTGAACTTCAACTTGAACTTGAAGTTTTTACATTTGATGGTGAAGCATTTGATGAGGAAGAATATAAACAAAATTCATCTGTTTTTATAGCTGTACTGCGGTACTGCTCTATATAACCATTTGAACTTTTTCATATGTCTTCTGAAATTCAAATAGATGCTGATAGAAGCCTGACACACAGAGTTCGTGAGTCTACTCGAGCCTTTGAGTGATGCTGACTTCATTCTATGCAATCGTCTCTCTTCCTCCATTAGAAAGCGGACTTGTCTTGTCTTGACTTCCCCTTCTGGCGCGAAGCTTTTGTCAACTGTGTTTCCGCCATCGCTGCCAATTAATTGTCACCACAGCTTTTAATTAGCTTGGCTTTCGGCCTGGGAGGATTCATGCAGTCTTGGCACATTTATGGCAGTATGGCGGAGATCTAGTTTGTCCCCGGCGGATTAGACGAATGAAACACAATAGACAAAAATGTGTTTTTTGTTGTTGTTGTTGTTGTTGTTGTTGCAGAATTATTGGAGAATGCCCAAACCCGGTAGCTGTCCTATTTGATAACCCCTTCACGTTTTTAAGTGAAGGCACATGGTAACTGGTCTATTTGATAAGCAGGATACATAATGTATATTTGAAGTGGAGGACATGAAGGAGGGAACTTGAGGGAAACACAAAGCAAACAAAAGGACAACCAAATGGCCACGTCTCTCTGAAGCGACCTCTCCTCTCTCCTCTCTCCTCCTCCACCTCCCTCACCTGATGGTCCATCACCTCAACAGCTCCTCATGCGTCCTGCATCGTCCACCGGCCATTACTGCTGCTGCTGCTGCTGCTGCTGCTGCTTCGCTTTCAAAATAAAAGACCCACAGAGAGTGGATGTGGTTCAAGGCATTCATTTGTGTGTGTGTGTGTGTTTACAAAATGATGATGATGATGACGGCGAGAAGGAGAAGAAAGCCTCTTTTATCTGTTGTTAAATCTTCTTCAAAGCCCTCTTGAATGATAAGCGTTTTAAAAAAATAGCAATTAAATTAAAACCGATATGCTGTACAGCCACCAAGGTAAAAGCACAGTCTGAACATTGTACAAAAAATCCCATCGCACAGTGTTTCTGTTTCCAGATTTCATTTTTAATCTGACATTTAAAAAAAGACATAAACTTCGAAATTATAGTAATTAGGGCGCATTCATCGCGCATTGAGAATTATCGCCCTCATTTCAAGGTTCCCCTGCCAGCTCAGCTCTCGTGTTTCACCTGCACCGATAATTTCAATACTGCAAATCTACATATATATATAAAAAAATAAATGTATATACGCAATATACTGCATATCTCAGCTCAAATAGCATATTCGTTCCAGGCAGTGGGAAGATGAACAGAACACGAGCCGTGTGGCTATGTAGGTGTGTGTGGTCCTGCTGAGACCGCTCGCTGTGATGATATACCACACTGAGGAGAACAACAATGATTATTTATGCTATATTTAACTTATGCTCAACCATGATGATATATTGTTATGTAGAAATATGGAGCACTTCCCGTTCCTTGTGTCTGCTATTAATTGGACCACAGAAGTGCCATAGACCATAGAATATCATGCACACGGCAGAAATGACAGGTAGGGAGAAAGACACATTTTGTTATCAGTATTTCCACAGATTGCGTGGACAGAACTTAATAAAGGAACAATCTACACCGGCTATCATGTCGCCGCTTTTGTAAAGTGGTCAAGGAAGCCAATGACAAAGTGGCCAAACACAGCCCGGAAACCTTCAATATTAAACATTTCAGGTACAGACGCCAAGTACACATCGAAGCAATTTTCAACGCTTTCTCTGCCAAATCCTTGACGGCAATGACTATTGTTGAGTATATTGAAACGCCTGCAACGGAAATATGATACGGATCGTTCTGCTCGTCTGGAATTTTCTATGGGCATGGTCCATAAACACACTATAAACACAGTACACACACACACATACACACCACACACACACACACACACACTCAGTCCTTTGGTTTCCATCTGTTATTGTGAAGGTTTTTTGCAAAGGAGAAGCCTGCCTAAGCATCACGTTTGTCGATGATCACCGAGTGTGTGTAATGTAATGTATATCATCAGCATGGATCTGACATCTGCAGAGCAAACACAACAACAGAGGGAAAAATATACTTGGCGTGTGTGTGTTGTGTTGTGTTGTGTGTGTGTGTGTGTGTGTGTGTGTGTGTGTGTGTGTAAACAGAGAGCGCGGCGGCGTGGGTAGCCGAAACAGACGCGCGGCTAAACACACATCAGAGAGTTTGTTTGACGTCGCCATGTGTGCAACTCACCGGGACAAAGAAGGAATACATTTATATACCAGGGGCACACACACACACTGTATGTACATGCTTATCTTATGGACATTTAGCAGACGCTTAACGCCGTGTGTGCGCGCGCGCGTGTGTGTGTGTGTGTGTCTAGCGACTTACTGACCGCGAGTTAGGTTTACAAAATATGTAATCTGTTTGAAATGTGACCTCGAGAAGTCAAACAAACAAACAAAGAATCAAATAAAGTGAAAATAGGAATGATTGCACTGAGCATACGTTTGAATACTGACCTGTACTACATCTGTATGGCAGTAATCAACAATGCCTTCATGTACTGTTCAATACATACAGCAAACAAACACAAACCTGCAACTATTGGGGCTAAATCCTATGTAATAGAAAGCCATTTGAAACATGAATTAACATTTAAGCATTCGTCAATTCATGGGCTTTTTTTTCCCTGAAGATTAACATTTGGCAGATATGCATCTGTGACACACTCAAAATGTGACCCACCAGTTAAGAAGCACTATAGGGACTGTAAAAATGTTTAAGAGTCAAAACGCATACATATACAGCATATAAGTAAAAGGGGGGCGGCTCAGGAGGTAAGAGCGGTTGTCTGGCAACAGGAAGGTTGCTGGTTCGATCCCCGGGCTCCGCCCCTCCTAGCTAAGTGTCGAGGTGTCCCTGAGCAAGACACCACCTAACCCCAACTGCTCCTGATGTGTTTGGTTGTTACCTTGCATGGTCGACACCGCCGTCGGTGTATGAATGGGTGAATGTGAGGCAACTGTAAAGCACGTTGGACAATAGCGCTGTCTAAATGCAATCCATTTATCTATATATAGGATTATTGAGATATGTAACAATACAGATGTATAACGGCTGAGACACATCACAGCGACGGTGTATCTACTCGCTGTGTTCAGTCTCCATTAGGGGTGGATTGCTGCCAGGGCTGATGGCAAACGGAGTTCTGGGCCAAATCCTCCTTAAGTGGCTGGCGGCAAACTGACCGCAAACCGTGGAAACAACACACACAACAGCGCTTGACCTTCCGGCGTCTCTTCATCTGAAACTTTTACACACAGAATCGATTCTAGATCCAGTTAAGCTTTTATTGCTGATGAAGGGTCAGTGGAGGTTGTTTTTACTCAATGCTGCAAAGACACACACACGCACACACACACACACACACACACACCCTCCATCCTCCCACCACCACCCCACCGTTCATCAATATTCCCATGACCTTTTTTCACAAAACAACTCCGCACTCCGCCTCCATCGGCCCGGCCCAGACCAGCTGCACTTTGCATATCAATTATTCCCCCCCCTTCACATCTCCCCTCTCTGTAGTGCTAAACCAGATCCCTACTTCTGTTGTCTTAGCTCTTGCCTCGATCTGTCCCTCAAACAGCTTCCTAACGGGGGGGGGGGGGGGGTGGAGGGAGGGTGGTATAGCTGGGGGGAGAGAGAGGGATGGGAGGGAGGTGGGGAGGTGTGGTGTGGTGTGATGTTGTGGCGGCGGGCCGATTGAGAATCAATCGCCGACTGATTCCTCAATCGTTGCGCGAGGACAGAGGACAAGGACACGGTGGCCGAGGAAGATAAACACAGCCGGGCTTGGCTCCTCCCCCCCCCCCCCGCCCCCCACCCGGTGTCTCTCCTCTCTGTGTTGTCATTGGTGTCTGTGTCTCGTCTGGCACAGCGGCCTATTACAAATGGCGTGTCTGCGTTGCATCATCTCACTCCCTGGGATGACAGTAGAGGCAGAGAGAGGGAGAGAGAGAGAGAGAGAGAGAGAGAGAGGTATTCTACAGGGGATTCTTCAGTTTTCTACCTTTTATAAAAAAAAAAATACAAAAAACATACTGTGGTAGCCGGCCACTGAGGAGCATAGGAGGAGAGCTGTGGAAACAGTATGGGGGGCCGAAATTCCCCATTCGGCCCCCAGAGGGAGCCCGTGAGACAAGGGTTTTGAGGCAGGCAGTCAGCCGTATTGGAATTGGCTGCGCCTCGTTAAATTAAATCTGCGGCAGCCAATCAATGCCCTGCCTGCAGCATATAAATAAGAGAGGACCTAAGTTGAGGAGAGAGAGGAGGAAAGAGAGTTGGAAGAGATTGGAAGTGGGAGAGGAAGAAGTTGTGGATGTGGGAGAGAACGAGGAGGAGGAGGAGGAGGAGGAGGAAGAGTGGATACCAAGATGAAGAGTGAGTTCAATGGAAGGAAAATAAGTGGCTGTGTGCCTTGATGTTCTGCCTGTCTGAGAACCCGTTTTGTGGATGACCCTTGCCTGCGTGACGACCCTCCCGCCTGCCTTGCCCTGGACCGTATGAGACTACTTCCCGGTGTGATAACCCCCCCCCCTGCTTATGGACTACGACGACGACTACTCTTGGATTACGGACTCGGTACTGATAGTAATATTATATTTCCCTCCCCATTACAGTCAATAAAAGACATATTTCCTATAAATACTGGTGTGGACCTTTTGAATTATTGTTTTCAGTCCTGTGCACACTCATCACAACCCCGGAGTGTGTCTGTCACAATACATTAATAAAACGGATCGGATCGGTGAGAGTTGACGTCATTCCACCGAAAGCACGCCTGGCAGGTTTGACCTTTTGAGTGACTATCCACCCACACCCCGCCACATTCAGGCAGGCAGACAGACCAGAGGAAGCTGGTGGGACTGCTGCTCTCCACTAGGATGTGGGTCACTGGGATGTGACTTGCCAGTGTGGGGGCAATCATTTTCGGGGACGGGATGAGTTGGTGGTGTTATGCTGGACTTGAGAGGTAGAAGCGTTTCATGTTTGATGATGAAGAAGGGACATTTTCCATTCCCCTTCTCTGCTTTCCTCTCCTCTCATCTGCTCTCCTCCTCCTCTTCTCCCCTGTTCCCCTCCTCTCATCTCCCTCTCCTCTCCTCTCATCTCCTCTCCTTCCGTCACCTCTCCCCTTCTCTCCATCCTCTCCTCATCTCCTTCCCTTCCTCTCATCTCCCTCTCATCTCCTCTCCTCGTCACCTCTCCCCTTCTCTCCATCCTCTCCTCATCTCCTTCCCTTCCTCTCATCTCCCTCTCATCTCCTCTCCTCGTCACCTCTCCCCTTCTCTCCATCCTCTCCTCATCTCCTTCCCTTCCTCTCATCTCCCTCTCATCTCCTCTCCTCGTCACCTCTCCCCTTCTCTCCATCCTCTCCTCATCTCCTTCCCTTCCTCTCCTCTCCTCTCCCTCTCCTCTCCTCTCATCTCCTCTCCTTGTCACCTCTCCCCTTCTCTCCATCTCTCCTCATCTCCTTCCCTTCCTCTCACCTCCTCTCCCTCCTCTCCCTCCTCTCCCTCTCCTCTCCCATCTCCTCTCTTTCCATCTCCTCTCCTCACCATTTCTTTCCCCTCCCCTCTCCTCCCCCGCCTCTCTCCTCCTCCCGTCTCCAGGTGAGCTAGTGTGTGTTTGTGTGTGTGTGTGTGTCGTGTGTGTGTGTGTGTGTGTGCTGTGTGTGTGTGTGTGTGTGTGTGTGTGTGTGTGTGTGTGTGTGTGTGTGTGTCGTGTGTGTGTGTGTGTGTGTGTGTGTGTGTGTGTGTGTGTGTTGTGTGTGTGTGTGTGTGTGTGTCGTGTGTGTGTGTGTCGTGTGTGTGTGTGTGTGTGTGTGTGTGTGTGTGTGTGTGTGTGGGTGTGTGTGTGTGTGTGTGTGTGTGTGTGTGTGTGTGTGTGTGTGTGTGTGTGTGTGTGTGTGTGTGTGTGTGTGTGTGTGTGTGTGTGTGTGTGTGTGTGTGTGTTGACGGGCAGGTGTCACTCCCGAGTGGGGCAGGGGGGGAATTTCAGAACCCCGGGCAGCCGGGAGATGGACCTGGCAGATAAACAGCCCAGGAGAGCCGCAGCTAATCCCGATGTCGCGCTTCGAGGCCACGAGGGATTCCTCCGGCGTGTCCGAGGTGGACGGCCAGCAAATTGACTTCCAGCGCGTCGGCACAGGTGATATCCTCACCAGCCTCGGACCGTCTGCAAATAGCAAAACACATACAGGTATATACGGGCATATATACTGTACGACACACAACAAACACCACAGGGAAATATTGCACAATGCACAATGTTTCCACTTTGTAAAAAATCGACCTTTTCCGGAAACATTTTAAACGAGAAAACAGTAATAAGGATTTCTGCAGAATTTGTTCAGCAATTTCCTTTGAGCGATCCCAGAACAAATATCCAAAATCTAACTCCTATACGGGTAGAAGATTATTCAGATACCGATAATCATATACATGCACAGGAACAAGTGTACCCACTATTTCACACACCCACACACTCACACACTCACACACACAAAAACACACACACACACACATACACACGCCCGCCCGCGTGCCCACTGAAGCCTCCCACCATAATGCGCGTCTTGCCAGCTGTGTTGTGGGCACTCAGACCCCCCCCCCCCCCCTGCTGCGGGTAACGTGATCTTGGCTGAGGTGGCACCGCGGTAAGGGGAGCATCTGGCACTGTGGCACTGTGGAGGTCTGGACGACTGGGTCTCAGTCACATGCTATTATA
>PIJE02001700.1:2500-15000 GCA_002895965.2 Coryphaenoides rupestris
GTGTGTTTCATGTGTGTTTCATGTGTGTATCTCTCCTCGGATCTCGGCTGCTTCTGCTGCGTCACCTCTGATTGGACGATGAGGTGTCCAGTCAGCGCTGGGCGATATGACAGAGAGAGGAGAGAGAGAGAGGAGAGAGGAGGAGAGAGGGGGGAGAAGAGGAAGAGAGGAGAGAGGGGGAGACAGAGAGAGGGGAGACAGAGAGAGGAGAGAGAGAGAGGAGAGAGAGAGAGGGGAGAGAGAGGAGAGAGGGAGGGGGAGAGAGGAGAGAGGATGAGAGGGGGAGAGAGAGGGGGAGGAGAGAGGGGGAGAGGAGGAGAGAGGGGGAGAAAGAGAGAGGAGAGAGAGGAGAGGAGGAGAGGAAGAGAGGAGAGAGGAAGGGGGGGGAGAGAGGAGAGAGGATGAGAGGGGGAGAGGAGGAGAGAGGGGGAGAGAGAAAGGAGAGAAGAGGAGAGAGGACGAGGGGGGGGAGAGAGGGGGAGAGAGAGGGGGAGACTTGCATGTAGCCCAACCGCTAAATCAAACCAGGTTTAACGCTATCTGTGGCCCTCAAGCGTTGATATAAAGTAGGTGGTGGAGGCGTCATGCTAACCCGCGGTGCTAACGTGTATCAATCTTTATTAGAAACCTCTGGAATGATGTTAGCTCATCACGTTGAGAGGATGACGTTTACCCGACGGTCAACGTCGTCGCTATCTGTCCGCGATGGGGATGTGGTGTTAAAGACACAGCTGCAGTGGTTGCCGCCGCCGCCACCGCCGCCGCCGCCGCCGCTCTCTGTGTGTCTCCAGATGTTACGTCTTCCATCTTCCATCTTCTTAACCCCCGACTCCTACATCCGCTGACGGAGCTGAGCGGTGGAGAGGTTCCCCTTTAGATGACAGAGTGCTCCCTCCATGCATACATCCTCTCTCTTACTGCGGGTCGTTTTTCAGAGAAGCGCCGTGTTGGGACGGCTACTGGGCCCAACGTCTGGTGTCTCCCCACCACCCACCCTCTCTCTCTCTCTCTCTCTCTCTCTCTCTCTCTCTCTCTCTCTCTCTCTCTCTCTCTCTCTCTCTCTCTCTCTCTCTCTCTCTCTCTCTCAGCGGCCTGCTGTGTAGCCTCATGCTGGGCCTGGATGCATTCAGGTCTCCTGTTTCAACCGGTCCCTCTCCCGGACTTTCTCTCCTCTCCCCCCTGCTCACCTCTCCTCACCTCTCCCCGATTCCCCTCGTCTCCTTTCCTCCCTCCCCTCCTTTCCTCACCTCTCCACTCGTCTCCTTTCCTCCCTCCTCTCTTTTCCTCTCCTCTCCTCCTCCGTCTCCTCTCCTCTCCTCTCCTCTCTCTCTCTCTCTCTCTCTCTCTCTCTCCTCTCCTCTCCTCTGTGCTGCCTCGCCACCTCCTCCATCTGCACACACTCAGGCTGCTCCTCCCTGCTTATCTCCCGTCAGACGCATCCACTTAACCCTCAGTCTCCTCCCTGTCATCCATCAGGCCAGCCAGAGAGAGAGAGAGAGAGAGAGAGAGAGAGAGAGAGAGAGAGAGCACTTATTATAAGAAGACGATGACTTCATCTCTTGTTGCCTTGCCTTCTTTTACTGCTCAAAAAACTCCCACGGCACTCACACTGCATTGTGTATCTCGTAAAGCAAGCTCCCCGTTTTATTAATCTCCCCTTCCCACCGCGTGCTTTCATTTAACGTGATCAAACCGTGACCCCTGGCCCCCGATTGACGTTTGGACGCAACGGCCCGCCGATCGGCCCGATCCCGCCCCCCCCCCCCCGGGGCGCGTCGGACCGCCTAGTAAAAGGCTGTTTACGCGGAACACCTCGTGAAAGCAAACGGCCGATCCTCAGTAAAAAAAAAACCCCCGCCTGCGTTAAACTCACACCCCTCGCTCGCCGAAACTCCATCTCTCGCCGCCCCGGGAGCGCTCGGAGCGTCACGTCGTCAAGAAACGAGACCGGCGTCATTCGTTCCACGCGTTAAGCCTTCATCGACGCCTCGTCCTCCTCGGACCGTCGGATATCGCGGCCGATTGTTCACCGGTCCACCGACCCCCCGTCTTGGTTATCGCGTTGAAACTGCGATGACTATCCTCATAGGGGATAGATGTGTGTGTGTGTGTGTGTGTGTGCCAAGAGACGGCATTTTGTTTGCGGAACGAGTTTTTGGTTCACGGCAAACGTTCCGTGCAGCGTTCGGTCCGCCTCCTCCTCCTCCTCCGCCGCGCGCTCGCTGGTTGGCTGCGTCCGGGTGGTTTTATTTTTCCGCGTTCATAATACGACCGTTTTGTTTGGGTTCGTCGCCGCGTCCGATTGTGCGCACGGCGCGGATTTGAGGACGTTTGTCACGTCGGCTCACCTCTTCCTCGGGGAAGTTGCAGTTGGAGTCTCGTTTGTTTATCCTCGTGTTATTTTGTCAGGCGAATCTTTCGGGGAACAAGGGGAAATAACACGACCGTCACGACCGCACCGCAGCACCAACATAATTTTGTTTCCCGTCCACACAAAGTTCATTTCCACAGAATTTTCTCGCGGAGGCGTCTGGCTCGGTCGGAGGTCCCTCATGCGGCCGGCTGGGTGTGGGGTCTGCTGCTTGTTAACAGACAAGTCAATAACAATCCTGTCGATATTAGTTCTTATTTAATGTTGACCTGGGCTGACGTGGGGCCGTGGCTAATGCTCAATATAGTGACGTCTGTTCACAGCCCCGATGATTCACTTTTCTTAAGGTCAGAAAGCGGTGATTAGGGGTCAGAGGGTGGTGCTGACGGGTCAGAGGTTGGTGCTTAGGGTCAGGGGGCAGGGCTTAGGGTCAGGGGGCGGTGCTTAGGATCAGAGGGCGGTGCTTAGCGTCAGAAAGCGGTGCTTAGGGAACAGAGGGTGGGGCTTAGGGGTCGGGGGGGCTCGTTAGTTAGCATCTAAATTCTCACCTGCTTGGATATCGTCATATAGCATCATATAGCATAACCTGAGCTAACGTATCGCGGTGATGAGGCCAGAGAGTTTCTAACGCACAAATCAATTTGATTACATATTTCATCCGTATATAAAATTTGAGTCCATAGTTTAATGGGAACAGAAACCAGGCTCCCTTCTGATGGGAGCGACCGGGTTCGCTTTAATCGCCTTGATCAATCATTGTCCTCAACACACTGGTTCAGCTGTGGGTCTGCGCACACACACACACACACACACACACAGGCACACACACACACACACACACACACACACACACACACACACACACACACACAGGCACACACACACACACACACACACACACACACACACACACACACACACACACACACAGACACACACACACACACACACACACACACACACACACACACACACACACACACAGGCACACACACAGGCACACACACACACACACACACACACACACACACACACACACACACACACACACACACACACACACACACACACACACAGGCACACACACACACACACACACACACACACACATATATAACCTTCACGGAATCCATTGAGTGATTACAATGCAAATATTTTGTGGAGGAATATGACATATTGTAACTAATATTAATAGTAGTATGGGTATAGGTCGTAATATGCGGAATAATGATGAACAATGATTGTCACTTGATAAACGTACACACATGAATCACAGTCAAGACTATAGCAGTAACCCATCAGTAACCCTCATCACGCACACACACACACACACACACACACACACACACACACACACACACACACAGACACACACACACACACACACACACACACACACACACACAGACACACACACACACACACACACACACACACACGTACGGTCTCTCTTTTCATTCTGCTGCCTTCTGGTGTACATCCCCAGTATCCCCCATGCTGTACAGTACATCCCCAGTATCCCCCATGCTGTACAGTACATCCCCAGTATCCCCCATGCAGTACATCCCCAGTATCCCCCATGCAGTACATCCCCAGTATCCCCCATGCTGTACAGTACATCCCCAGTATCCCCCATGCAGTACATCCCCAGTATCCCCCATGTTGTGTCAGATTGACTCGCTTGTCAAGTGAGAACATCAGTGACTCATCTTCACCACAAACATCTTCTGCGGTGGTGATGGTGGTGGTGGTGGTGGCGGTGGTGGTGGTGGTATGTGAGTGAATGTATTTCCCAGCACACAGCCTCCGACTGCAATCGGCAGCTGCTGTTTTGCGCACATTTATCCATCACTAGACATGCGTGTGGACATTCATCCGTGACTAAACGTGTGGACATTCATCCGTGACTAAACGTGTGGACATTCTTTCATAACTAAGTGTGTGGAAATCTTTTTCACAACAATATGTGTCGACGCTCATCCACGACCAAAGTGTGTCGACGTTTCTTCACAACAAAATGTGGAGACGTTTACTCCTCGCTGGATGTGTGGACATTTGTTCACAACAAAAAGCCGCTGCCACAGTTTTTAGCTCGGAGATTATTTAAGTGCTGGCCCCGTCCCGGTTTTCCTGGTTAAAATATTTCAGGGAACGGTTTGGCGAAACACTCAACACGCACCGTCGCGCCAAAACTAAAACCCAAAACCAAAACCTTCTCCTAAGTCCCCGCCCCCTCCGACGCCGGCGCCAAACGGATCTCTTTCCACCGCCCGCCGCTGTGTCAACAGGACCCGACGTCCCGCGAACTCGCGTCTCTCGGTTTCTCTGGACGTGTCTCTCCTCTCTGTGTGGCTGCGAGCCTCCAGAGCCGGGGGTCTGTCTCTCTCCCTGTCTCTCTCTCCCTGTCTCTCTCGCTCTGTGTCTTCTCCCCTTGTCCTTCTCTCTCTCCCTCTCCCTGTCTCTGCTCTCCCTGTCTCTCTCTCCCTGTCTCTGTGTCTCTCTGTCTCTGTCTCTGTCTCTGCCTCTCTCTCTCTGTCTTCCTTGTTTGTTTGTGTTGTGTCTGTGTTGTTTTGTTGTGTTGTTGTGTTGTTGTTGTGTGTGTTGTGTTGTGTGTGTTGTGTTGTGTGTTGTGTTGTGTTTGGTGTGTTGTGTTGTTGTGTGTTTGTGTTGTGTTGTGTTGTGTGTTCTTGTGTTGTTGTGTTGTTTTGTTGTGTTGTTGTGTGTTGTTGTGTTGTGTTTGTGTGTTGTGTGTGTGTTGTGTGTGTTGTGTGTTTGTGTTGTGTTGTTGTGTTGTTTGTGTTGTGTTGTGTTGTGTTGTGTTGTTGTGTTGTGTTGTGTTGTGTTGTGTTGTGTTGTGTGTGTGTTGTGTGTTGTGTGTGTTGTGTTGTGTTGTGTTGTGTGTGTGTGTTTTGTGTTGTTTGTGTTGTGTTGTGTTGTTTGTTGTGTTGTGTTGTTGTTTGTGTGTTGTTGTGCGTGTGTGTTGTGTGTGTGTTGTGTTTGGTGTAGTATACTGTGCTGTCAGTGTGGCACATAGGCATGTGGTTTTGTTTTGAGGTTTGGTGTTGTGAATGTGACAAGCTGCGATTGTGTGGGTATGATTGTATGATTCATTTAAATGTGTGGTGTGTGTGATAGTTGTTTATGTTCTTTTTTTGTGTGGTGTGTTGATGTTGCTGTTGTGTTCATGTCTTATCGTTGCAGCTTAGTTAGGTTCGCTTACAGGGTCTATGTTTATGGTTTTGTGTATTGTCTGGTTCTCAGTGACTGGTATTCGGGTTAATGAGCTTGATTATTTCTTTTTTTTGTATTTTTTTGTAGTGTTGGTGCGTGTTGAGGCGTGTTCCTTACTGATTTGGGTATATGGTTTGTTTGAATTGCGGTGATTTTTATGTGTTGATTGTGTGAGTTTTGCGTGATGGTGTTGGTGGCATGTGTATTGGTGAGTTGTATTTTTGTATGGATTTTGGTTTCGTGGTTTGTGATGAAGAGTGGATATATTTTATGATATAATCGTGATTGTTTGGTGTGTGTGTATTGCTGTGGTCTGACTTTGTGAGGTTTCTATGGTTGTTGTGCGTTGTGTTAGTGGCGTATGTGGGTGAGTGTGTTTATTTTGAGAGTGAGTGTGTGGTTGGTGGTGGTGAGTCTGAGGTCGTCTTGTGTAAGACGGGGGTTTTGTTAAGTTTGGAGTCTATTTGTGAGGGGGGGTTTCTAGAGGAAATTTGTTTTTTCCTGGATGGGAGGTGGTTTACTGGATTATTTATCTTTGTATCGTGGTGGTGTTTGTAGGTTTTGGTTTGAGTTATCCTGTGTGTTGTTGTGTTGCGTGTTTTGTTTATTGTTGGATGTATTATTTTTTGTGTGTGTGACTGCTGTTGTGCTTGTGCGTGGGCTGCGTTAGTCTAGTTGCGGAGTTGCGTAGTGGTTGTGTTTGCTGGATGGTGAGGTCTGCGGTGGTGGGTGTTGGGTTGGGTGTGGTGTGTGGTGGTGTCTGTGGTGGTGTGGTGTTGGTGTGGTGTAGTGTAGTGTGGTGTGGTGTGGTGTTGGTGTGGTGTGGTGTTGGTTGGTGTTGGTTGTTGTTGGGTGTGTTGTTGGTGTGTGGTGGTGGTGTTGGTGTTGGTGTTGGTGTGGTGTTGGTGTTGGTGTTGGTTGGTGTTGGTGTGGTGTTGGTGTGGTGTTGTGTTGGTGTGGTGTTGTGTTGGTGTTGTTGTGGTGGTGGTGGTGGTGTGCTTGGATGGGACTGTGGTGTTTTTCTCCAAGTGTCGGTGGTGGTGGTGTTGGCGCGAGTATGTATGTTTTCTGCGCGTTCATCTTTCTTGTGGTCGTCTATTGCTAATGTTGTTCTGTTTTGGAATTCCATCTTTCTGTCCTGTTTTTATTCTCGTCTGTAGTGAGTCTTCCTCTTCCCCCTCTTGCTCGCGCTCCCCTGTTCTCGCAGCCGGGTGTAGACGGATGGATTAGTTTCTGGACGCGTGTGTCCTATGTGGAGAGAGTGAAAGAGCTGACCACACATCTAGCATCAGACAATTAGCAGACACAGCACACACACCTACACAGATTGTAGGCTGAGCTGCTGTTCATGGAAATCTGTCTCATGGATGGTAGCTATCCGCCAGAGTGATGAAGATCAGAGGTCTGTCTGATTCGTTGTGGTTAGGAGAGTTGGGGTGGTCAGGAGCAGGGTCAGTAGATGAGAGAGAAGCGATGAAGGGATGAATGTTGTAGGATGGTGAGGGTTGTGGGGTTTAGGAATTCGATTAGAGTATGGGGCGATTGGATGGAGTGATATGAGAGATGCGTAGCATGATTGAGAAATATTGTGAATATAGTGTGATAGAAGATTATTATTGATGGAGAGATGAGAGAGAAGAAGAGAGGACATTGAGGATGTGATAGTAGATTGAATTTTATGAGATTAGGTGTTTTGTTGGAGTGTGGGGTGTATTATTGTTGGTGTCTTTTTGTGGGTTTTGTTTATGGAGTTGAGGGTATGTGGAGGATGGCTGTTAATGTTATGGATAGATATGAGAGGGTGGTGGAGCTGGGTAAGAGGGGGGTGGGAGGGATAGTGGGAACAAGGGGAATGGTGGTGGATTACAAGAGATGTGTTGCGGGATAGAATTGTGATTGATCGAGAATGGGGAGGTAGAGGATGTGGAGTGGTATGGGTGTAGAATAGAGTGTTAAGTTTACTAGGGAAGTTAGGTGAGGTTATTGTTGATGATGGGCAGTTGATGATTGGTGGGAAGAAGAGATGACTTGAGTCTGGAAGGTATGAGTAAATTATATTCATATATACCATAATAGAGTATAATCGAATAGGGAAGAATTCGCTGAGGGAGTATGTAATAAAAGTTACGGTGAGTAGAAGCAAACGTTCTGAACTGCGTAATAGAGGTGAATGAGAATGTTCGAAACGTGGGGGTTAGCTGCTATATCTATGTTATGATAAGGTATTGTGTGAGAACATTGAGAGCGTCGGTGAGAGAGGGAGGTAGTAGAGAGTAGAGAAGATAGAGAGGTAGAGAGAGGGTAGAGGAGAGGTGAGAAGGTAGAGAGAGAGAGAGAGAGACAGATAGAGAGAGAGAGAGGTAGAGAGAGAGAGAGGAGTAGAGAGAGAGAGAGAGAGAGAGAGAGAGATGAGAGGGATAGAGAGAGAGAGAGAGAGTCAGAGAGAGAGAGAGAGGGAGAGAGAGAGAGAGAGAGAGAGAGAGGGTGTGAGAGAGGAGGACAGAGACAGAGGAGGCGAGAGAGAGGAGGCAGGCAGCAGGATCTTGTCTCCTGTGTTCCCGCGGGCAAGCCAGGATTGCTTCCAGGACGGCCTCGGGGTTCTGGATTATCAGTGGTTTTTTCATTTGTTTGCTTGTGAATGAGCACTTTGTTTTTTGTGTGTGTTGTGTGTGTGTGTGTGTGTGTGTGTGTGTGTGTGTGGTGTGTGTGTGTGTGTGTGTGTGTGTGAGTGTGTGTGTGTGTGCATGTGTGTGCGTGTCGCTGCATGTGTGTGTGGCCGTGTGTTTGCATACGGCTGTGTGTGTGTGGATGTGCGTGTAGCTGTGTGCGTGTGCGTGTGTGTGTGCATGTGTGTGTGTGTGTGCGTGTGCGCGTGTGTGTGCGTGTGCGTGTGTGTGTGTGTGTGTGATTACGGGGCGCATGTGTGTTTGTTTATGTGTGTGTGTATTTTCGTCCTCGTCTAAATACACTTTAAACTTCAATGGCTCTCAGAAGAACGCATTGTTGCCGCGTGTTGTGATCGTTCCCCAGCGCCGGGGTCGACATGGAAGCCGTCCTGGAGTCATTTATTCGCTTTTTCATTTGGACGACGGGGTCATCGGGGTCAGGTTAAGTCAAGACGATTCCCACTTTGTCCGGCACCAGATGCGACGCGTGATTCCGCTTCTTCTGGCGCCGGCTTCTGGAGCGTTCTGCTCTTCATTACGGGCCCTCTCTCGCTCTCACATGTCTCTGGTCAGGACGGAACACACTGGATTTATTCAGTGATAGAAATGCCCTCTGTCACCAACTCCTCTGTCCTTTGTCCTTTTGTTTTTTTCAGCGTACTTTTAAAAAATATTTCTTCCTTCGTCTCGTGTCTCTCGCTGGCTCATCTCGTCTTATCTCCGGTCGTCCGTCCGTCCGTCCGTCCATCTGTCCGTCCGTCCGTCCGTCTGTCTGTCTGTCTACAGGAGGTGTGACAAGGACACACGTGTTCAGCCATAGAGGTCGGGCTCTATGTCTCTCTCTCTCTCTCTCTCTCTCTCTCTCTCTCTCTCTCTCTCTCTCTCTCTCTCTCTCTCTCTCTCTGTAGCCCCTTTCATACAGAGATCCAGAAACATTATACGCCGTAAAGAAGACATTACGTTGGTCATTATGTTGGCTTTTGCCTTTTTACACGGAACCAAAAGAGCCAACGTAATATCGTGTTACACATTATTCATTCAAACGAACGATGAAGACTAAATGGGTTCACTCGTGCATCAATCGAGCCACAAGTGATCATGTGATCAACATTGAACAGAAGTGGTCTAATATCTGAACACGTCGAGCAACAAGAGATCATGTGATCGACATTGAACAGAACTCTCAATCGCTCGCCGTCAGAGAAGCGTGCATCCATGCCCAACTCTGCATCTGTAGTGAGAGCGCAAGTCTGTAGCGGACTGTAGTATTCTGCACGCACGGAGCGGGGCGGGGCAAAGGGGGGGGGGGGGGGGGGGGGGGGGGGCGTGGCGTAGCGTAGCGGGGGATGAAACGGTTTCCTATTGGACGAGGTTGAACTGGCTCGCGCTCTTGCTCAGAAACAGCTTTCAGCGGTTTTCAGGGAAAATCCACAGATCGGTCGATGTTGTCATAAATCACCCGCGCGCCGCCGGACCAAAAACTATCTCGCAGTTTTGAAACGGCTCGACCCGTGGCGTTCGTTTGATATGCGAGGCGAAGGTTTTAATCAGAGCGCAAACTCAACACGGCGGAACCGATAAAATGACAAAATAATTGGTGAGCGACCAAGTTTCCGTAAACAGAACGGGCGGGAATAGAGTTCAGTATCGGCGTCGTAAACAACACGAGTACTTCATACAGCGTCCGTGTGTATTTACATGCTAAATCCGCAGCGTGTGCATATGGATATAATATATTTAGATACGTGTGTATATATATGTACGGTACAATGGCCTTTTTGGGTGGGATTTCTTGTTTAGGTTTCGGTACTTGTTGACATCACGTCGTTATACTTGGGGATGTACTGCAACGTAAGCAATATGTGTGTTCAGCGCTTCGTCCAAACGTTAATGTGTGTTCTTACATAAGGCCACGTTCAGCAGGAACACGGCCATTAATCCTGATGGTCATATTCTAACGCCACGACGGTTAAAAGCCGTATTTCTCCCCCCAATCCAAACATTCAACACCACCTGACCCACCGGTGGCGACTTTTTAATTGCTTTCCTCTCCTGCGCATCAAACCTGTGATTCATGAGTCTGGGAACGCCGAGCAGCACCCGGGGGGAGGGGGGTGGGCAGAGGAACGGCCCACCCCGGCCCACCCCGGCCCCCCCGGCACACCTCCGGTAGCGGTCCAAATATACGCGGCGACGCGGGCCCTGGAGCCAAGTACAACACTCATATTTGTTGATGTATTTATCTGGATTTCCTGCGGGTCTGAGGCTGCTGGTCTCTCACCCCCTGGTCTGGGCTCTTCTGAGCGATTCATCTGGCTCTTCATAATGATGGGGCTGTCCTCCACCTCCCTCCACCTCCCCACCCTTCAGCGGTCCACCCCCGGTCCCCGGGGCTCCACCCTCGGGGGCTCCACCCTTCCCGCCCCTTGCTGCTGTGCTGCTCTGCTGCTGCTGTGCAGCCCTGGTGGGGTGCAGCTCTCAGCCAATGAATGAATGAATGGGAGAGTGGAAGAATGGGGAGGTGGTTGCTGCATGTGTGATGCACGAGAGGTGTGTATGTGCTGAATGAGAGTGTATGGTGGTGTGTGTGTGTTGCGTGTGCGCTGTGTGTGGTGGTGGTGTGTGCGTGTGCGTGTGTGTGTGGTGTGTGCGGTGTGTGTGTGTGTGTGCTGTGTTCCTAGGTGCGTGTTGGGCATGAGTTGTGCTGAGTGTGTGTGTTGTGCTGCATGTTGTGTGTACGAGAGTGTGCATTGTGTGAATTGAGAGTGTGATTTGTGTGTGTGGCATGAGTGTGTTCTAGGTGTGTGTGGTGTGTGTGTGTTGGTGTCTCGTTGCGTGGCGCTGCCTCATATGGAGCCCGTCCTGCGCTCAGTCTTCCACCCCCCCCCCCCCCTCCATCCTTCAGCGTCGGGCGTCGGCCATCGGCCGTCCCAGCAGCGCTTTCCTCGGAACGCTGGCTTTCCTCGGAACGCTGGCTTTCCTCGGAACTCTTCCCGCCGTTCCTGGGAAGAGTTACCCCGGCTGGACACACACACAACAACAAACTCCGCTCTGCTGCAATGTTCTTTGCGTGAACATTGAGCTGCACGTTGCTGAACTCCGGAGGACGAGGAGGAGGAGGAGGAAGCGATGAAAGGAAGTAAAGAACAAAGGATGGAAAGAAGACGAAGAAGATGGGAAGGAGGGAGGGAGGGAGGGAGGGAGGGAGGGAGGGAAGGAGAGAAGGAAAGGGGAGAAAGAAAGAGAAAAGAGAGTTGCAGGCTGATCTGAAGTGCATCCACATGCTCCCCACATCATCGATTGATTAGTCTTCCTATTTTTAAAGTCCCACGTTGCTTCATTGTGTGTTTCACCATTTTCCCCCCGTGGAGCATCCGTGAATTCCACACCAGACCTTGATCCGTGTTGTTGTGTAAAAGGAGCTGGCTGTGGAACACTAAATAAACACTTGGACACAAACGTGGTCTTCTTCTCCTCCTCCCTCCTCCTCCTCCTCCTCCTCCTCCCTCCGCCGGGCGCTGGGACGGGAGCTGAGAGGAATGTTGCATCAAAAAAAAAATTATATATTCCTCTGGATGGAAATAATGTCCTCTCTCCTGGCTGCGCGCTCCCAGGGCTTCTGGCGCGGCGGCAGAAACCCAACTCACAACAAACCCGTCGACTTTCCACTCTGCTCAACACTCCGAGGCCAGAAACCTCACCTCTCTCTCTCTCTCTGTCTCTCTCTCTCCCTCTCTCTTCCTTCTCTCTCTCTCTCTCTCTCGCCCGCACGATGCTAAGTTGTGACTAGCGGTGACCGTATCGTCTTCCCTGAGATGATCAACAGAGCTGAAGGGAGGGTCGGGGGCAGAGGAGAGGAGGGGAGAGGAGGATGAGGGGAGAGGAGAGGAGGAGAGGAGGAGGGGAGAGGAGAGGAGGAGAGAGAGAGGAGATGAGGAGAGGAGGGAGGCAATGAGGGGAAGAGGGAGAGGCTAGGGATAGAGGAGAAGAGGAGACGAGGAGAGAGAGGATGAGGGGAGAGAGGAGGAAGGAGGAGGAAGGGAGAGAGGAGGAGAGGGAGCAGGAGAGGAGGGAGAGGAGGGAAGAGAAGGGGAGGAGAGGGCAGAGTGACAGGAGAGGGAGAGCGAATGAGGAGAGGGGAGGAGAGGATGAGGGGACAGGAGAGGAGGATGAGGGGAGGTGTGTGTGTGTCTTCATCGCTGGCTGATGAGGATGAGTCCGTTCGTGTTGGC
>PIJE02001700.1:17500-35000 GCA_002895965.2 Coryphaenoides rupestris
CCAAAATCTGTTGTCTTCCGCTGCCGTCTTTTCCAGAGACGTTTTCTGGAGGGAACTGCAGAAAACTATTGATGAGAATGTAAGCATGTGTGTGTGTGTGTGTGTGTGTGTGTGTGTGTGTGTGTGTGTGTGTGTGTGTGTGTGTGTGTGTGTGTGTGTGTGTGTGTGTGTGTGTGTTCATCGGCCCTGTAAGAGAGAAATGCTCGGAAAAGAGGGGGGGGGGGAAAAAACGGTGTATTTGTACGACGAACGGAAAGAAAAAGTAAATCTCTATTATGGGAACGCGGCGGCCATACGAGTACGTTTAGGTCTGTCTTTCATTTTGGGTTCCTCCGCGGGGAAATGACATTACACATCCAGAATGGACTCTCAGGGGGAAGCAAACGATATCGAATGAATGAATGATATCGAATCAACGTGTTGCGCTTGATGTCTCACTTTACGTTACGCTACGCTATGCTACGCTATGCTATGCTACGCTCCACGGAGGTGGCGTGAGAAGCGAGGAGCAGTGATGGCCTTAGAGCGAGCGAGAGAGAGAGCGAGAGAGAGAGAGAGGGAGAGAGAGAGAGAGAGGGAGAGTGAGCCCACCGCCGGCGGGGTCTGCAGACGGACACGCCGGGGCAACGGGAGAGCGCTCCGACCAACGGGCTCCTCCTCGCTCTCCGAAAACGCTAGATCTGATTAACGTCTCGGGTATGTTTTGACTCGCGGCCGCCGCTGCGAGTCACGACGCCAGACCTGTGGCTGGTAATGGAGAATGAGTCACGGAGCTGGAGACGGCACAATCAGAAGCGGGAAAAACTAGCGATGGAGGGAAGGAGTCAGGAAAAGGCACGAGAGGAGAGAGAGAGAGAGAGAGAGAGAGAGAGAGGAGAGAGAGAGAGAGACAGAGAGAGAGAGAGAGAGAGAGAGAGAGTGGGGGGGATTTGCGTCTGCTTTGTCATCACTGATAGACCAGAGACCAAACCATAAACCATCGAGCTCTGCTTTCCATTTACTCTAAGTGCAGAAGGTTAGTGCTTTCTCCTGCGTAACGCACGACTTAATTTGGAAAAACAGAGAGTGACAGAGGTTGCGGCTTGCGCCTCAGCAGAAAACACACAAGTCGCGCTCGGATACGCCACGGAGCGGCCGCCGTGTCGCGGGACGTGGCTTTTGCCGGACGCCACAATGTGAACACGTTAGATCACATGTTTACACGGAGAGAGAGAGAGAGAGAGAGAGAGAGAGAGAGAGAGAGAGAGAGAGAGACGGGAAGGGGGTGGGGGGTTGGCCGTGAGAGGAGGATGAGGAGGATGAGGAGGATGAGGGGGGACTGGTGACATGATTTATGGACGAAGGGAAAGGGAAGGCTTGGGGAGGGATGTGTGATCCTGAATCACTGAGGTGGACCGAGCGATGTGGCGAGCGGAGCCCCGGAGTCTCTGCCCGGGAGTCTCAGCCCGGGAGTCTCAGCCCGGGAGTCTCAGAGCAGGAGTCTCAGACTGGGAGTCTCAGACTGGGAGTCTCAGACCAGGAGTCTCAAACCGGGAGTCTCAGACCAGGAGTCTCACTCTTCTCCAAGGGTCACAGGAGTCAGACAACGAGAGAGTCTTGTCATCCACACGGTCCTGCGTCATGCCGGGCCTGTTCTTTATAATCCAATAATCCTCCAGTGTGGGCTAATGGGATCCCACCAGAATGCTCACTTCTTTCTGAAAAACAATATTCATGCAGGAAGCTCTTGCTGAGCCTCGCATTAGTTTTTTAAAAGCTGGATCTGAGACTCATCATTTGCACCAACGGTGACGTTATTGTATCGCGTGTGCAGGTTGTTCCGCAGAGCCGGTCGTCTGTGCAGCATCACAAGCAACGCTGCTCGCTGAAAGGCCTCCGGACAGAACGCAAAAAGCCTGTGAAATGCGAGTGGGTTTAATGGAACCATCACTCAGGGTTCTGACACCAGTATCTGAAGTGGTGATGAAACGGTATCCCCGGTTTTTCCCCCGTGAGCCCGGGACAATTCCCCAGGACTCTATGACTGCAGGTTACTACTATGGATGCAAGAAGAGACGGCGAAACATCGACAGAGGTCAGAGGTCAGAGGTCCTGGTCAATGCACATTTTGTTAATGTGCATTGTGAACGTTTTGGAGGGTTAATGCACCATCTTGATGATGGGATTCTCATATATTACTGCACGGTATTCGCCTGTGTTTATAATTTGAATGTTTATGCAAACAAAAAGTCCACTAGTGCATACCTACACACCACACACATCCACACACACACCACCCACTACACACCACACTAGACTACACCACGCACCCACCACACAGACACCCCACACACCACATCCCCGCCAGCACACAACACACCCCACACCACACACACAGGCACCACACGCACACACAGACACACACACCCTGGCTCACTGTTAGTGAGAATACGCATTTGAAACAATAGGCAGTTGTTCGTAACTGAGACGTACACCACACACACACACACACACACGCACCACAGGAGACACGACAACCACACACACACCCCCCCCCACATTCACAGACACACCACACAAGACACACACACACAGGACACACACAACACACACTACACACACACACACACCACTACACCACACAGCAGAAACACACACCAGCCAGGACACATCACACACACACACACACTGACACACAACACACAGCACACAACACACACACACAGCCGCATACACACACACCACAGACCTCATAGCCTCACTGTGGAGGGACTAACAAGGGAGAGGCGGAGAGAGAGAGAGAGAGAGAGAGAGAGAGGAGAGAGAGAGAGAGAGAGAGACGGGGGGAGGAAGGGGAGGAGGTGGCTTAGAAAAAGTGAGAGTGAAACGAGGGGAAGAGAAAGACATGAGACAAGAGTAGAGAAGAGAGAGAGAGAGGGAGGGAGAGAGTTGAAGGGAGGGAGGGAGGGAGGGAGGGACAGAGTGAATGTGTGTGAGAAGAGAGAGAGAGAGAGAGACACAGCAAGAGGGGCAGGGGAGGAGGTGGTGGAGGTGGAGGTGGTGGAGGTGGTGGAGGTGGACGGGGCTGAGGATGCTTTCTGGGCTGGATTCCGCGGGGCTGCGAGCGTTGCCAGTATGCGCCGCGGCCCCAAAACCACCGCGAGTCCATCTCTCCCCTGTGTGTGTGTGTGTGTGTGTGTGTGTGTGTGTGTGTGTGTGTGTGTGTGTGTGTGTGTGTGTGTGTGTGTGTGTGTGTGTGTGTGTGTGTGTGTGTGTGTGTGTGTGTGTGTGTGTGTGTGCGCCGGTGCCCAGAACGGCCATGTTAGTTTGTACCGTCTCTCCGTGAATTACCAATCAGCACCGGCGCTAAGTCATGTGGGACCGGGGCGCCCGGTCGAAGGGGAAAAGCTGAGCGAGGGGGCGAGCCGCCGCGGAGGCCCGGGGCGGCCGCCGCGGCTGGAACGGGGGTCTGGAAGAACGCGCTCCTTATTTTCCAATAGCTCGGCGTTCCCCCTGCCACCACATCTGATTATTACCACATTGTTGGTGATCGTTAGTGGGTAAGTGTGTCCGAAAGGGCCCGGTGGTTTGTGCTGCCGCGGAGACCCGGGCCAAAGGGGCCGCGGCCCCCGGGGCCCCCTGCTCGACATCACCGGGCCCCTGGCCACGCGCCGCCGTCCCACACGCTCTCTCTCTCTTCTGGTTTGTGTGGCTCATTGCCTCCACCGAGGCCCTGAGTGTTTCCTCTGTGCCTCCACCAAGGCTCACTGCCTCCACCGATACCCTGCGTGGCTTCTCTCTGCCTCCGCCAAGGCTCACTGCCTCCACCGATACCCTGCGTGGCTTCTCTCTGCCTCCGCCAAGGCTCAACTGCCTCCACCGAGGCCCTGTGTGGCTTCTCTCTGCCTCCACCGAGGCCCTGTGTGGCTTCTCTCTGCCTCCACCGAGGCCCTGTGTGGCTCACTGCCTCCACCGAGGACTTTGGAAGAAACCCGGGGCAGCGATGGTTTTATGTGTCTGCTGTGCTTTCTCACACAGAAAGCCCTCCAAGCCAGCAGGCTCTTCCAGAAGTGTAACCGAATATCGCTTGGATGTGAACACAGAGCTTCTCTGTGGGTGCTTATTTGAGAGATGTCCATTATCATCCAATTCGTGTTTTAATTTTTCCAGATCTCTCTCGCTGCGGCTGTCGGCCAACTGAGTCTGTGCTCTCTCTCTCTCTCTCTCTCTCTCTCTCTCTCTCTCTCTCTCTCTCTCTCTCTCTCTCTCTCTCTCTCTCTTGCCATCGATCGCTCATTAATGGTTTGACTCGTTGTCCTGCCACACGATTGCTGTGTGTTTTCAACAGGCAGCTAAATTATACTCACGTCAACTGCAATTCCATCCCGGACTTGGAACCCAGCGGCACGTTTAGCGTGTGAAAGCAGTTCTTTTTAAATGGAGCTAATTTTTCCAAGTGTTCCCTAAACCGTACCACATTCAACAATCTGCCCTCAAACACTAACTCTGGCACCTCCCTCTTCTCCTCCTCTTCCTCCTTCTCGACGTACTTCTATCCGCCGCCAGGCCCCTTGCGTTCAACACAAACATTCGACAACAAACACAAACCTGCAGTACATCCTGTCGCTGAAGTACTTTCCCGGTTATCGGAATATGTTTTCCTTTAACACGTTCAGGGTTCACACGTGCGGTCGTATCCTGCAGATCGTCTCAGCGTTGTGTGTCTCTAGAGAGCTCAGGACCAGGCGCTGCGCTCCTCGTATCCAAACCATGTTTCTTGTACTTCAACACGTGGGCTCGCCTCCTCTCTCGCACCCTTCGCCTGCGCCGACGGCCCCCCTACTTACGTCGGTGAGCGCGGAGGCCGACCGGGTGACGGCCGATTGGCGACGGTCTCCCGGGAAACTTCAACGCCTCCCGTCACGAGGTGTCGCGCCGGCGTACACACCGACGGCCGGCTCCTTCCTCCCTGACAGTTTACGAGGAGCTTTACGGGGCCACAACAATCAGGAGACCTTGTTAGCACCCAATTAGCGGCGCAGGAGCACTTGGACGCTGTCCCGTTGCACTTCGTCTAAACTCCGCGGCCTCGTTGGAGGACAAAAAAAACCCCCGAAGAAAGTCGACGGCGAAAGACTCGAACGTGAACTTTCCCAGAGTGTTGCGTCTGATTTCCATACTGCATGGTTGGTGAATTCTCATTTTCACGAGGTGGTTCCTTGTCATTTATATTTCCAGGATATACGCTGTGTGAGTTCCGCGGCAGGTTACCGCCCCCTATCCCAGTTGGAGATAAATACACACACACTGTGATTATATTTTATTTGACCTCTCTTGGAATAGACTCACGACTTACTTACTGCGCTGCACTTCGTGTTCGTCAGTCATTTCCTAAGATATGAAAATGTGCCACAAGTATTAATGTACCACGCTTCGCTTGCCCCGGTCTGTCAATGAAATGAAAGTATGATCCCTTTAATGCACAATAATATAAATAATAATAACAATCCCCACGGAAAAACAAACCCCGACGTGTTTACGGCCGTATCAACCCCTTTAAGGCGGTAAATTGAGTAAAGACCTCCTCGACTAAAATCTTTTAATGTAATAATTCGATTTTGAGAAGTCTTCGGAGATTGAATCGATCCCAGATGGAGGGAGGAGAGAGCTTTCGTCTGTTGGCGAAGTGCATCTTTTCCTGACGGAAATGAAGGCACCGGCAAATATTTACGCTCGTCGTGCAGAGCAGAAGGTTTTTGACACCCGAGCGGTGCGCTGCCAGAACGTTCTCTCTCTCTCCCGCCCCCGTTGGCCCGCGACCGGGATATTAACACAATGGCGGGGGTGCTGAGTGGTCTGAGGCGAGGAGTGATGACATCAGTCGGGATAATTTATACGAAAGCTCTTCCAGAAGTTGATGTCATGCGGACGCCGTGTTTGAACAGAGCCGAGTTTGAACTTGAAAAGATCGACAGAGATCCAGACGTGTGAGTGATGGTAATGCACACTACTTATATCCAGTGTATGTGTCGATGGTTTTACGAACGCAAACCTCTAACTATCGCTGGGATACCACCCAGCTCCAAAGTGGGCCTGAGGGGACATGTAAAGTTACTAGAATATACGAGATCGAGCGTTCTATCTGATTGTACAGAAGGGAGATTTGAATGATCAGTGGTCCATAGCTGGTATTAGGTAAAACAGGAGCAGAAATGAATAAGTAAATGTGGCTCAACTTATTACTTTTAGACAGTGTTTCCTGCATAGAGAGAGACCAGATCCTCAGACTTCTAGCAGGCCTGCAGAGAGAGACCAGCTCCTCAGACTTCTAGCAGGCCTGCAGAGAGAGACCCAGCTCCTCAGACTTCTAGCAGGCCTGCATAGAGAGACCAGCTCCTCAGACTTCTAGCAGGCCTGCAGAGAGAGACCAGCTCCTCAGACTTCTAGCAGGCCTGCAGAGAGAGACCAACTCCTCAGACTTCTAGCAGGCCTGCAGAGAGAGACCAACTCCTCAGACTTTCAGCTAGGCCTGCAGAGAGAGACCGGCTCCTCAGACTTCTAGCAGGCCTGCAGAGAGAGACCGGCTCCTCAGACTAGGCGTGTCCTGCAGAGAGAGACCGGCTCCTCAGACTTTCAGCTGGCCTGCAGAGAGAGACCAGCTCCTCAGACTTTCAGCTGGTCCTCTCTGCTCCACTGTGTGTGGAGACCAGTAAATCTGTTTTACCGTCCTGTTCCGTGTACTTAGCAGATCGCGCCGTCCTCGACGTTGCAGTCCATCGACGCTCGGAGGGTTCCAATTGGCTGTGAGGGACTCGCGCACAAACTGTAGTCTCCTGTCCCAGAGCTTTGGGTTTGTTGGCACCGTCTGGGCCCATATTCGCTGTGTGCGAATCCTATCACCATGTGTGGTCTTCCCGGTCTTCCCGGCCTTCCCATCGCATCGCGTCCTCCCGGATTCTTGCGTCGGTCATAACGCGGTATCGACGGGACTCTCTACCGCTGCTATCTGCTTGGCAGGACACCAACACCGCCCTATAAACCGTCCTCATATACCAGCGGCCCACATGCCAGATACATATACTTATCGTTTATTTTGATATGTATTATACACATTATACACATATATTTGTGATATGTATTACACACATTATATACAGTATATGAGATATACTTACACCAGGAGATAGGCCTGGAGCAGCACATGGACTGCTTAGCAGATGTGTGACACACACACACACACACACACACACACACACACACAGATGAATACTGTACACGTGCACATACATATGGTTTAGTGTTTTGTGCGCTCGCGCGACTCCACGCCTTGCGTTCGCCGTTAGCCGGCGCCCGTGATTGACGACTTGTGTGCGTTACTAAACAGCCTTTTAAGATGGAAGCGGAGTGCAACACAACTTTAGTTAGTTCCAGTTGTTGTCCGTCATGCGCGGGTCAACACCGGGTCAACACCGGGTCAACACGCAGGTCAACACGCGGTCAGCAGTGGTGCGTGACGAGTCGCGAGCCCCGGCAGTCATAGAGAGATAACATCAGAGAAGAAATAAACAAAATAGACAAGAAGTATGAATGACGACGCCATGGGGCTCGTCGGGAGGTTGAAAAGGGTCTAAAGTTCTCCCGACTAAGTACGCTCTGTTGATTGACAGCCTGGCCTCCCGAGGGTGATGAATGCTTATCTTACCTGCAGGGGAACCCGCGGGTCATTCCTGAAGCCTTCCCGGGGCTCAGGAATGTCTCCGTATAAGATCCATACGTGAGCCCGTGACCCCCGCTAATCCACAGAGGATCCTGAGAAGCAGAACGTCCACCAGGCGGCTGCCTTCGCTTCCTTGTTTATTCTCCTGGAGACGCTCTTTGATGCGCTCTCAAAATCTAAGTCATCGTTCGTTGCTTCCAAGAAGAAGGGAAAAAGTTCTATGAAAAAAGTCTTTGACGGTTCTCAGGCTGCAGAACACAGAGCAGAGCGGTTCTATGGAGCACGGTGCTGTTTTCAGTGGGTTCTAGGTTCTCCGCTGGCGTGTGTTGAGTGGACGTTCAGATCTAGTGTCTAATGAAGAGGCCTCTCATACCAGGAGGCCGGACATCACAAGGCCTCTGTGTGTGTGTGTGTGTGTGTCTGTGTTGTGTGTGTGTGTGTGTGTGTGTCTGTGTGTGTGTCTGTGTGTGTGTCTGTGTGTGTGTGTGTGTGTGTGTGTGTGTGTGTGCATGTTTGCGTTCACCCTGCTGCTCCTGGACGTGCGGACAAAGAGGGATTGTATGATGCTTCTGAATACATGTGTGTGTGTGTGTGTGTGTGTGTGTGTGTACTGCTGTGTCTATATAAATACGTGTGTTTGTATAAATGTGTGTGTGTGTGTGTGTGTGTGTGTGTGTGAGTGAATGTATGTATACATGTATGATTTTGTGGGCGTGTGGTGTGTGTGTCTGTGTGTGTGTGGGTGTGTGTGTGTGTGTGTGTTGCTGTGGAAAACTACGGATCTATGGAAAACTCTCCCAGCTGTCATCAGATTGCCGTGTGTCTGTGGGCCCGGGGCCCCTCCCTCTGTTTATTTTATGTAACAGTAGAGTCCTCCTCGCTACTGCTTGACTTGTACTTTGAGCACGGATATGTGTGTGTGTTGTGTGTGTGTGTGTGTGTATGTGCACATGCGTGTCTGTGCGTCAGCAACAGCAGCGCATGTGTGTGTGTGTGTGTGTTCATCCACCTCCGGGGAGAGAAAGCGTGACTGTAAGGTTGTGTGTGTGTGTGTGTGTGTGTGCTGTGTGTGTGTGTGTGTGTGTGTGTGTGTGCACATATGTGAGTACATTGCCACATGCGGTAAAGGATTTTGCTTTCCACTCGGGGGCGGGTGGTGTGCGTGTGGTGCGTTGTGCGGTGTGGTTAGTGGTGTTGTGTGTTGTGGTGCGTGTGTCGTGTGTGTGTGGTGTGCGTGTGTGTGTGTCGTGGTGTGTGTGTGGTGTGGAGGCACCGCAGGCTAACCCCAGGATTAGTGGGGGGGATCCGTGGATGATGAATATAATTACAGCAACATGGAGGGGGCAGATTTACAGTGCCGGGCTGTTAGGGATGGGAGCTGTTTGTTTAGTCTCAGCGGGCCGCTCGTTATCACCGGGATGATTACCTCCTGTCCTGCCGCCGGGGGTCCGCCTTCATTCATATATAGAATCACATTTAGGTGAACGTCAAAAGTGGAAACGTTGGACAGTTAGAGTTTGATTCCCCCTTTTGTTGCCGGCCGTGTTCCTCTCAGAGACGAGGCATCGACGCGGTCTGAAACCCGAGCGCTTCGCGTGGACTTTGACGCGCGGCTTAATCGTAGGAAAATATCAGCCGCCACCGACGGCTCCGCGCGTAGTAATGTGGGAAATGTGTTTTGGAAAAATGATATAAAGTGGAAAACATCGTCGCGGAGAACCCTGGCGTCCCGGAGTCCGACTCCACCGCCCGGTCGGCGCTGCAGCTGTGTCTGCACGGCCCAGATACACTCGCAGTAGTATCGTAGTCGTAGTACTTTTACAATTACATTTACATTCAGGGCATTTGGCAGACGGTTTTATTCCAAAGCGACTTCCGAAGAGTACATTTGTTGTGAAAGAGAGACAGCAATATATCACTGTGGTACATAAAGATAAGAATAGAGCAGGTTTCAAGCATTCATAGTTGGAAGGTTAAAGGTCCTGTATGTAATAATAATTAATACATTTTTACAGCACAAATCGCTTTAACTTGCCAGTTAATGAGCAGGTTGTGGTTGAAGTTAAAACATGAGAGCTTCCCCGACTCTCTCTGTTGTGTAGAACAACTTCTGGATGATTTCTCTTATATTTGAGTCGGGTCGGATTTCGCAGGAAAAAGGAACAAAGTGACGAAAAAATATATTTCATATGCTGATCCATGTGGACACAGCAAGTCAACACACACACGACACACACACACACACACACACACACACACACACACACACACACACACACACACACACACACACACACACACACACACGGACACACAAACAAACTAAAAGGTATGCAGGCAGATGCACACTCATAGAAAAACAGAGATGGAGCACGAGAGAGAGAGAGAGAGAGAGAGAGAGAGAGAGAGGTAGCAACAGACAGAGAGGTGAGAGAGAGAGAGAGAGAGAGAGAGAGAGAGAGAGAGAGAGAGAGAGAGAGACAGAGAGAGAGAGAGAGAGAGAGAGAGAGGTAGCAACAGACAGAGAAGTGAGAGAGAGAGAGAGAGAGAGAGAGAGGGGTACATAAAAACAGAGGTGAGAAAGAGGTGAGAGAGAGCGAGCGAGGTAGAGAGACAGAGACAGAGAGAGAGAGAGAGAGAGAGAGAGAGAGAGAGAGAGAGAGAGAGAGAGGTGCACAGTGTAAAAGGGAGATTCCAGATGCTTCTCCGGCCCCGGAATCTCGGCTTCCAGGAGCACATTTTCCAAAGCAACGTCGTTCTACTTTAATATCCTCGAGGCTCCGCCCCCTCCGCCCCCGTACCCCGGGCCTCGAGCCTCGTTAGCGATCTGTCACATCCTCACACCGTTTGTGAGGACCGCCTCGGCTCGGCGCCATGGCAACGCTCTTTGTTTACCTCAGGTCCCACGCACCAACGGCGTGCACGCACACACACGGTGGGGGGGGGGGGCGGGGGGTTCCATCATCTGCCGGGGCCTCCGTGGTACGCGGGGGGCCCCTCCGACCGCGGTAATGTACTGAGAGGTCTGCTGTGACGACTGATGGGAGGCGGGAGAGGTGGAGGGGTCCTGGGGTGGAGCCGGGGTCGGGTGCAAATGAGCCGACCCCTCTCTGCAGGAGATGGGCGACCCTCTGAAGTCGACCATCTCTGTCATCCCCTGTCTGTCTGTCTGTCTGTCTGTCTGTCTGTGTCTGTGTGTGTGTGTGTGTGTGTGTGTGTGTGTGTTCTGAAATGCACACTTGTGATTGGCCGAGGGGTCGCTCCTCACCCTCGTACAGATGACTAAAGCACATGTCCCTGTCGCCAAGGGCGCTCCTCTCCTCCCCTCCCTCCCTCCACACGGGTTGAAATCAAAGTCTTTCCATATTTCTACGTCCAACATCCATCATCCAGCACATCCAGACCCACCCAGCGGAGACGTCTCCAGCTCCAGCTCCAGCGCCAGGTCGCCCCGGGTTTCCCGTTGGACGGACCACGTTCACGATCCTTCGCGGCTCTTCATTCCAGAGGGTCAAAGGTCGGGTCCAAACGACCCGCGCGGCGACCCACGGGTTCATGTCGCTCTCGTGTGAAAGAAGAGCAAGTGGTCTGTCCGGTCGGCCTGTCTGGTCTGTTGTTGTTGTTGTTGTTGTTGTGTAGCCATGGAAACACTCCTGAGCACACTTCCCACGACGGTGTCACCTGGGGAAGTTCAGCTGGACCTCGCTCTCCTCCTCCACCGCCCCCAGAGCTGTAGATACTAGATAAGACATCCCATCTTGAATTTTGTCGCGTCTTAACACATTTAGTTTGACCTGATTGTGTCTCGTGAAGGTATTTTTACTGAAACATTGGTGAGCAAGGCGGCAATCTCTTCTGAGTTCAGGGAAGTTCAGAGAAGTTCAGGGTTAAAGGTTGGAAACTGTGAAATCTTGACTCCTTTCACTCCTTTTCCTGACGTGGCAAGGGCCTGAGGATGGCGTCATGGTGACAGCAAGGTCAACAAAACAACCTCCGCCCCCCCCCCCCCCCCCGGTGTTTTTAATAAAAAAATGGCCGCCGAGTTATTAAGGTAAACGTGAGGCCTGTGGCCCATCTGAGGTACGGTGATCTTATCTGTGGGGTGGATCTCGGTGGACAGGCCCGGGACGCGGCGGGTTGTGTCAAGAGTCCCGTCTCGGGGGGGGGGGCGTCCAAACACCCTCAGCCTGGCTTTCTGCTCGGCCCACGCTTGACCCATTTTCCATGCTAACGTGCTAACGTGAGCCGTCCAGTCGTGCGTCCCGCTGTGGCCCAGCCCAGGAATCTCTCCCCTTAATGAAGCCGCCTCCTCCTCCGCAAGAAATAACAAGTTCACAACATCTTCACGCGTTGATCCCCTCGTCTCTGCACTAAGCCTCTGCTGTCGAGCGCGCTCTCTCTCTCTCTCTCTCTCTCTCTCTCTCTCTCCCGCTCTTTCTCTCTCGCTCTCGCTCGCGTCGTCTTCTTCTTCTTCTGTTTTCTTTTCCCTCCATCGCAGCGGTCGCCAGGGCGGTTGCCCGTTTTCACGCCCCCAGTCCTAACGGCGTCCACGTGTGCTGCAGTCGTGCGCTCGCAGTCTCGAGTCTTGGCGTTCGCACACACACACACACACACACGCACACACACACACACACACACGCACACACACACACACACACACACACGCGCACACACACACACACCAGCCCATATGCACGGCTTAAAACGGTGACACAAACTTGGGCGCCACGTTGATGGGATGGGAGCACCTCGGGTTATTAAAGTGTTTGCGTTCTCGGCAGCCTCGCCATCTTCTCTAAGCGTTGTCGGCGATTACCGGAGCACTCTGGAGTCCCTTCACTTCTCATCCTCGTCTCCCGCGGTCAGAAGCAACTGCAGGGTTCTGTTCTGTGGAGATGGACAGAAGCGGAGCCTTCCATTGGCTGCGACCGTGCGGCCAATGGAAGGCTCCGCTTCCGCTCTCTTTTTGCCGTATTTGTAAGCGGTGCAGCACACCTTTGGAAACGCTGGAAGTGTTTCCAGAGTTGGCGACGATCTCCCAGTCACGGCCTTGATATTAATCAATCAGCCCCCGCTGCCATCGGTGACAAGGGAAGATTAACGCTGAGCTTCAATTGGCTCTCCCAGCGCTACTACTGCGCTGCAGGACTAATTAAGTATCTGACACCGCATGCGTTAGCTCCAGCAGTGTGTTTGTAGGCCATTATCTCCACATGTTAAGTATTAGTTTGAGGGTGGAGGGTGGAGAGGAAGGGGGGAAGACTTTAATAGGTCGACACCAACAGAGAGCCACGTCGTTTACCTGACTCCAGCGAGCGACCCGCGTTTTTACTCGTCTGCCTCAGGAAACCATTTGTGTTCCTCCATCGCAATTACCTCGCGTGGTTCGGTGCCAAGCATGCGATCCTGTCCTCGGAGAAGTTGTTGTTGAGCTGCAGTCGAGGCCTGGCCTGGTCCTCTTCTGGCCTGGTCTTCTTCTGGCCTGGTCTTCTTCTGGCCTGGCGTTCACGCCGGGATTTATATGGAAGACGGCGTCCACGCGGCGCGAAGAACGGTGACTCGTGATAAATATACGACGACATTTGAAACGCTGATTCATATTAAAAACAACAATGATCCAATTATATTGAAGAAATGATGAGACGCCTTCTCATGTCACCTGCTGAAGTAAATCAACTATTATCGTTTAAAAGAAATAAAATAATCAAGCGATACGTGAACGGCCCAAAACACGGCTTTCCAAATCTTCGGTGATTAATAATTCACGCAGTAAAGTAAAATGTGTTTTGTGCCAACGCGCCTCCACACACAACCCTTGCAAATACGTTGACTCTCTCATCACTTCTCATCACCATGAACATGAATTTTGAGGCCGACGTCGGGCTGCTGGTCGATCTGCACTCCCAGTTCAAACGAGCCGTTACTAATTTAATAATTTCAGACCTTTTTCGTTGCGTTTCCATTCGCTCATACGTCAACGGCTCAGCCACGACATTCTTCATCATTTCAACATCATTAATAAATCTGATGTCATTCTATGCTTTCTCTTTCAATTAACATCAGCATTGAGGCGGCGGCCTTCGGCAACACCTTTACCTTAGCGAGCCGCGTGAGTCGAGTCGCACGAGGAAAACGAAGCGCGGCGAGAGCGCGAGAGCGTTTGGAAAGTTCAAACGATGGCGCAAGAGAAGCCCAAAAAACTAAATGAAATGGAAACTCGTATTGTTGAGTTTCTCATCTGCTTCTCCTTTCTCCTCTCGGTTCTTTTCTTTTTCCAGCGCTTGTTCTGCTGTTCCTTTCTGAACAAGTTTCTGGCGGCCGCCGCTCGCTCCGCAGCAGATGTTGTGCTTGGAACCTCCGGGCCGCCGCCGCCGCCGTTCGGAACGCCGTCGACGGCGAGCGCGCTCCGTCGCGAATCGTGCCGGGGAAAGACCTTTAGATCGCCGGACTTCCTGGCGTGACCGGAGGCCTGGACGGGGGCAGAGAGAGAGAGAGGCATAGACGGCATCTCGCCCGCCCGTTTGCTCCGTCGTTTTTTTCCCGCTCACCGGAGCGGCGCGCTCCGTGGCTCATGGCGTGCGTGGACGCCGTGCGGCTGTGTAAACACGCGCTCGCCAAATTTGCGGCGGGCTTACCGTCAGGACGCGGTGACGGCCAGATGAAGGTTTGATTGACACCTCATCCGGTATCCAAATGTTTCCACGAAGAGGTTGAAGCTCTCAGCCGCGATCCCAAACGTCTCCCGAACGGAGGGGGGAAACCCATTAGAAAATACAATAAAATCGGATGTATGGGAAAATCTCTCGTCTCTGTTTTTGTTTCCAAGTGTTGGTTTGATCTACTGGAAGCATTAGACCAACGTACGGCCCCACGGAGACATGTTGCATGAATGATGAGACACTTTCTCACACATGAAGAGAATCACTCGATTGTATTCCACCGCGATACATCAGTGCATGGGGCTAAACCATGAAGAAATAGATAAGTTATTAGCTTTCTTACCCCCTGACTCAATCAGGGCTTCACAAAGCGTTTAGTTGAGGGAACTCCCATCTAAATACAAAACTCTGACTATAAACCGGGCTCGGGGACGTGTTTGGGGATGTATATTCCACTAGGTTATGACATACGGCCCATTAGGACGGCCGGTTTATAGTACCGAGCATTAGCACAGAAGAATAACATTGTGTGTGCTGATGGTATCGCGGTCCGCGCATCGTATTGAGAAGCCTCAAACATAACAAACACGAGACACTAAGTAGACCAAACTAATGGAGAAATGATCGGCTCTAATCAGGCCTTTATGCTTTATGATCGTTCGGGGAGTGATGATGTTTACTGCTGATTATTTGGCGTCGCGCGTGCGTTTATATTCCATGCGGATCGCGCGCGGCGTGTGGCTTCGTAGGCATCAAGGAGACACCGACGCCGCTGCTGGGGGAGGATAAACACCGCGAGACGGACCGCAGGCCGCCCGCGGTTCACCGTACGGCCGCCTCCAGTTCTGACTCTGTCTGCGTCCGGGGTTCAGGGCTCCTCGCTCATAAACGTCGGTTTTATGAGCGTATTAGGACGCTTTACGGCATCAAACGGAGCCGTAAACCGCCGCGGCGCGCGAGGAGGGGTCAAAACCCGGGGTCGTTTGAACTTTTAGACGTCCGCGCTGGTAGGTGGTGTTGAAACGCTCGACTCGTTCGGAAGACGCCGCCAGCGCCGCCGATACGAACCCCGTCCGCCTTCCGCAGCCGGACGACGGGCCGAGCGACAGCCACCAGTCTCACGCGCTCGACGTTGACGAATCCCAGGGAGGCGGAGATCAGATCGCGGTTCAAGATGAGAGGGGGGGGGGGGGGCGGGGGATTAGCCGGGCTCCGCGGCGCTCCGGCGTGCTAGTGTGTGAGATTTATGAGCGGCAGATAAGGCTGATAGCCATGTGTAGCCTCGCTGCCGTAGCCCCGCCAGCGTCCGCGGAGCTGCCAATACATACAGAACACATTCCTCACTGCGCTCTGTGGCAGACGCACACACACACACATGTCCACACACACACACACACACACACCACACGCGTACACATGCACACACACACACGCACACACACACACACGCACACACACATTGAGACATACATCCTGTGGCATTCACTCTCTCTGATATGTAGGGTAATGGGGTCATGTACAGTAGAAGGTATATAGGTCGTATAGCCCCGCCCTGTTATATCCCCGCCCCGTGTTATAGCTCCGTCCTGTTATAGCCCCGCCCTATTATAGCCCCGCCCCGTGTTATAGCCCCGCCCCGTGTGATAGTGTTATAGCCCCGCCCCGTGTTATAAGTGTTATAGCCCCGCCCCGTGTTATAAGTGTTATAGCCCGCCCCTGTGTTATAGTGTCATAGCCCCGCCCCTTGTTATAGTGTCATAGCCCCGCCCCGTGTTATAGTGTCGTAGCCCCGGCCCTTGTTATAGTGTCATAGCCCCGCCCCTTGTTCATTAGTGTCATAACCTCGCCCCGTGTTATAGTGTCATAGCCCCGCCCCTTGTTATAGTGTCGTAGCCCCGCCCCTTGTTATAGTGTCATAGCCCCGCCCCTTGTTATAGTGCCATAGCCCCGCCCCTTGTTATAGTGTCATAGCCCCGCCCCGTGTTATAGTGTCGTAGCCCCGCCCCGTGTTATAGTGTCGTAGCCCCGGCCCTTGTTATAGTGTCATAGCCCCGCCCCTTGTTATAGTGTCATAGCCCCGCCCCGTGTTATAGTGTCGTAGCCCCGCCCCGTGTTATAGTGTCATAGCCCCGCCCCTTGTTATAGTGCCATAGCCCCGCCCCTTGTTATAGTGTCATAGCCCCGCCCCGTGTTATAGTGTCATAGCCCCGCCCCGTGTTATAGTGTCATAGCCCCGGCCCTTGTTATAGTGTCATAGCCCCGCCCCGTGTTATAGTGTCATAACCCCGCCCTGTGTTAAAGCTCCGCCCTGTGTGATAGTGTTATCGCCCCGCCCTGTGTGATAGTGTTATAGCCCCGCCCTGTGTTATAGCCCCGCCCTGTGTTATGGTGTCATAGCCCCGCCCCCCGTCATTGCCCCGCCCCATCTGTGCTGCGGGCGGGCGGAGGGGAAACAGCGGCTGGCCCTAGCAGCTCTGTGGCTAACAGTGAGCGATAATGAGACGCTCTGTCTGTCACAACAACCTGCAGACCTCCGCAGGTGACACACTCCAGCTCCCCGCCACAGGAACACACACACACCGCAGCCAACACACACACACACACACACACACACACACACACACACACACACACACACACACACACACATCTTGAAGTAATTGGTGTATTACAGTAAAAGCATGGTACATGGTTCTAGGTGGATGGCTGCGTCTGGAATCTGAGTCTGAGAGTCTCATCTTCTCTCCGCCCGCCAGACAGTGGTGTCGCCACAGCAGGGTGGTGCAGGGTGGTGCAGGATGCTACAGGGTTCTACAGGGTGGAGCAGGGTGGTGCAGGGGGTTGCAGGATGCTACAGGGTTCTACAGGGTGGAGCAGGGTGGTGCAGGGGGTTGCAGGATGCTACAGGGTTCTACAGGGTGGAGCAGGGTGGTGCAGGGGGTTGCAGGATGCTACAGGGTTCTACAGGGTGGAGCAGGGTGGTGTAGGGGGTTGCAGGGTGGTGCAGGGGTTGCAAGGTGGTGCAGGCGGGTGCAGGGTGGTGCAGGGGTTGCAGGGTGGTGCAGGGTGGTGCAGGGTGGTGCAGGGTGGTGCAGGGTGGTGCAGGGTGCTGTGTCACCTACCCCTCGCTGGGTGGCCGTCTGGC
>PIJE02001700.1:40000-47500 GCA_002895965.2 Coryphaenoides rupestris
CCGTATGAACTGTACACAGACGCATGCATTGCAACTTATATTATATTCCAGCCCCTGTCTCTGAGCCAACTCAACTCGATTTTTCCGTCATTTACGATCAGCTAAGTGTTGAGTGTCACCGGATACCGCGCCGCGGTGCGCTTGGCTGCTAAAGTGTGCAGTTTGTGGTGTTGTCACCGCAGGCAGCTCTGGCTCCGCGTGGCGTGAAGCTCAGCCACCGGTACCAGGCGAGTGTCAGGCGAGTTCTCAACGCGAGATCTCTGACCGTCGCTCCTCAACGGGCCCGGCGCCCCGCAGCGACCGCAACGCGCGGCGCGACAGCCCACCTCCGACGGCCTCGCTGCTGCTGCTACCTGAAGCACCGGACACACACTCACAGCGCTCTCGCTGCCCGTTGGGAATTAACTGAGCAGAACTTTAATGCACCGTCGGCCATATCGGGTTACTTGCTCCTCGACTTCCCAAGGAGGATAGGCCGACGACTCCGAGCTATATTTAGACCTGTTGCTGCCTGGGAGAGGCCCGGCGCCCACACAGGGTTTGTCTGGAAAAGCGATGCGCCGGCAGCAGCGGCGGCAGCGGCTTATTAATTTACAGTGAGCTGCGGTGAATCCATCTCGCCGGCTCCCCTCTCGCTTACACACTCGGCCTGACAGTGGAAACGTTCGGGAAGGCTTCCCCGGCGAGCGGCGGCAGTGTTCCATAGCCGTGGTTGGCGCAGCGATTGGATCGGGTCTTATTGTCTTGGTACAGCGTGTAGCGTTGGAAATCTCACACATGTCGAGTCATAGATCAAGTAGAGAGTAGGTTAGCAACTACAGGGAACTACTACAACTACAGGGAAGCACAAATGTACAAATGGTTGTTATTCGCTCTTTCAAATTACCAAGAGAATACCTCTAAGAATACTTCAGACGTCGACTTGGGCTCTTGCGACGTGTTCCTCTGTCATCATTTGTGTCATTTTATAAACTTTGTGCACGTTTTCCCACAAGCAACCTCTAGTGGCTGGAGTTGTAGCTACAGTTATGATGACGATATCCTTTTCAGATGACCACTTTCAACTTTCTAGTTCAGATACTGTATGTCTTATCGCAGTAAATAGCTGCAGTAGAACAGGTTTCATTGATATTGAATCACGAGATGAAGCTAAGCTAAGCATGCTCGGGTGGATGCTGTTTGGAAGACCATGCCGAGAAACCTATCTTCACATATGGATGACCTGGTTAAGACCAGCAGGAGAGAAACACTCCGCTTCCGATCGCTCGCTGCCCTGACTCCCGAGGACTCGTCCCAGGGTCGCCACGTTAAATGCTTCGGGTGTCGAAGTGTCCCGGGTCCCTTCCCTGCGGATGACAGCCAAAGCCCGCGTGTCGGCACTCGGAGAAAAGCCTCGCTAGGCCGTCCACGAGCCCGGCTGAAGTCGGCCATTGTGGAGGCAACGTCGTGTTTGTTTACCCAGCGGAGTTCTGTGTGTTGAACATCGGGTGGGATGGAGCCGTGAGCAGGGCCACCCTGATGAGCAGTTGAGAGGCTAATGCTCAGGGATTACACCTGAGTGCACAGCGAAGCACCTCTGGGCTCGGACAATGGACTTATTTACTCTTCCATTCAGCCGGCGCTTAAGGACCCCCGCGTGGCCCTGGGATTACTGACGAATCGTATTTCAATGAATAATGTTTCACAGTATAACGACACAATACAATACGCTCGCCTGAAAAGTCAACAGTCGATCGTTTCCAAGGCGGATTCGGGATTTTGAAAGCGGAAAAGAGACCAAAATCCCCCCAAAACTAGATGAATTATATTTTGAAGCACTTTGTGTGATACCTTCAACAATCATACAATAACTCACATCTCTCCGGACTGAAAAAGGAAAAATCAATTGCGCCTTGGCAAACACGGGAATGACAAACGGCCACCGTTGGCTCGAACGTTGGAAGTGTTTAGCGTCGGGCGTTCGGCAGACGTGGAGACGGGGAGCCGGGCAGCTGCACTGTCTTAGACTCGCTGGGATTATTAGTCTCATTTGTCCTTCTGCCTCCGCCCCCCCCCCCCCCCCCCCCCCCCCCTTTATGAGGCCGGAAAAAAGATTTAATTTTCCTCCGGAGAAATGTCAGTTTTAAACCAACATCATTACCCGCTTAAGTCCAGATTTCGGTGGCTTGCCAACCTATGCAAGATGCTTATTCTGCACACGGTTGTGGACTCGCTGTAGCTTTTTTATTACGCTGGAGGAAAATGGCGGCTTGGAATATAACCGCTCGGTGGCTTTCCTGACGAGTGGACACAACCCACCGTCTCCTCTGTATCGACGGTGAACCGGAGTGTCTTTGAGCGAGCTTTCAGAAGGTCAGTCTCAACGCCCTCCGCGGTTGCATTGAATGAACCACGACAATGCGCCTATTAAGCAATCTTTATTCATTTCTTCATTTTTACTTTGCTCATGGCCACGGAGCATTGTGCAGATTGAGTAATCGATGGACCCACCCATTATTTTTTGTTTATTGCCTGTCGACCGGACTACGATCGCTCTTGTACAACATTTTGGATGCACATGACCATTGGAATGTGTGTTATGATGGTGGGAGTCATGGTTAGTCATGGTTGGGTCGGTCGTTGTTTGGTAATTGCGGGCCGTCGGGGTTCCTGCTCTGAGCCAGGACCAGGAACAAACCCTCACTGGGAGATGTAATATTGGACCAGAGGCTGAGTGGCTGAGCGACGTCTGTCTGCTGCTGTCCACCGTCTCCTAATCTCTAATCCCCTTCAGGTGGACACACAGAGCTAACGGATTGCGCGTGTGTGTGTGTGTGTGTGTGTGTGTGTGTGTGTGTGTGTGTGTGTGTGTGGTGTGTGTGTGTGTGTGTGTGTGTGTGTGTGTGTGCAATATATACTGTGTATATATATCATTTTTTTTGCCAAGACGGAACTTATCTTTGGCACAATTTGGCGGAACGACTTTAACAGAAGTTGTGGTCTTTGGTGGCAAATTTCAGAGGAAGACATAACTCTCTCTCTCTACTGCACTGCACTGTTGAGAACACAGCTGTCCACAACGATGCCCACACACACACACACACACACACACACACACACACACACACACACACACACACACACACACACACACACCACACACACACACACACACACACACACACTCACACACACACACACACACACACGCACACACACGTCAACATGGACTCAGCAGCTCGCAGGCAGCCGGTGCATGTCTCCTGCCACCAGGAATGAACAGAATGAAGAGGTTTTTCCGGAGACCTCCTGATATCCTGATAATTCACACTTGACAGGAAGTCATTTAGTCACTTTTTTATTGTGATGACCTTTGACCCCCCCCCCCCCCTCTGCGTGGCACCCACCGCCGGGCTCACGCGGGTTCGAGTGACATTAGGCCGTATTCAGTTTAGTTTAATTTAATTTGCTGATCATTTTGTTGAAGTTCAACTCTGGGAATGTGGAAGGAAAATATTTGAAGTGATAACAGGTAGTCTGCTGTCTCCGCTCATTCTTCATCCTGAGTTCACCGGAGGCGGAGCCAAGACATACATAGGGACGCACATGCACGCACACACACACACACGCACACACACACACGACGCACGCACACACACACACACAACACACACACACACAGAGCAACACACACAAACGTAACACATACACACACGCGCACACACACACACACGTACACACCACACGCACACACACACACCGCACGCAGGCACGACGCCACACACACACCACAGACGCACGCACACACCAACACACCGCACACACACACACACAACACACACACAGTGACGCACGACACAACACACACCACACGTCAACACTACACACGCAACTACACACGTACATGCACACACACACACACGTACAACACACACGCACATCACAAAACACAGCACACGTACACACATACACACACACGTGCACACACCAACACGTAACAACACCACACACACCACACACGTACACGCACACACACACACATCCACCCACACATAGCTCAACCTGAGCGCCCTAGCCAATTGTTTGGCTCTGCTGAGGGCGGTGGTGAGTTGGTGACAGGTGTTGAGATGCCGGTGCGTGGGGGTCAAATGCCGGGGCTTCCCAGGGGCCAGGCGGTCCTCACCCAGCTCCACTGAGGGCCCCAAGACCGGCTTGGAACCCGGCCCCCTCTGGTTTAACAAGAAGGCCCCTGGCCCCCTAGCGCCCGGCTGTTGGCCTCTCAGCGAAGCACGGGATGCTCCCAGTCAGGCGAGGAGGAGGGAGAGAGAGAGAGAGAGAGAGAGAGGGAGAGAGTGGGTGAAAGGGAAGAGACGAGAGACAGAGAGAGACGATCCATCGGCAACTACTCGGGCCCAGAGTGGGAGGCTGCTTAAACAGCCATCAAGCACATTTACGCTTCCCACACGGTCCATGATAAAAACATAATCAACTCAGAATGAATGATGGTCTGTTGATATGATGGATTAAGATACCCGACAGTAAATACAGTCATTAAAATGATCCCCACCATTACCAGCTGCAGCATTAACAAGACGAACACATTCATGCATCAACAACAACATCAACAATCCAGTGAAATGGAAAATTCTGAACTTTTAGTCTCGGTACTTTCAATGTATTTGGCTGCTCACACTTGTGTGCTTTTACTCGAGTACGGTTTTGAACGCGGGACTTTTACTCGAATGTTTGCACGGCGGTGTTGCTACTCTGACTTCAGGAGAACATCTGAGTGGTTCCTCCTCCCTGCAGCACCTTCAGGCGGCGGTGGTGGATGAGTGTTGATCCAGTGAAAGGTTTGCTTGTCTCTCTCTCGTCGTGGGACAAAAACTGCAGCGAACCGACCTCCTGCCAGACCGTTGTCAGTGTGGCCGCGATGCGTACGAAGATAAAACCGTAATAAAGGAGACCGCAGTGATAACTAACAGGGATTATAAACGGGGCCTAATGTTGCCGCTACTGCTATCGTGTGATCCGTCTGTGGCCTGGACAGGGTGGATGTATTGCTGCGTGTTTGCTGAGTGAATAAGATGAATTGCAAAGCTCATAAATCCTGTTAATTACACGCTGGCACAAACGCACAACCTCAAGACATCCTCAGATATCCTCTCCTTCTATTGTGAGTTCAAAACAGTGGTTTGACGAGCTCGTCAAATGGGGTTTGACTGGGTTCCAGCCCCCGCGATGCTAACGGGCCTGTTTATTAACGCCGCCGTTGGCAGCCGCCGCCGCCGCCGCCGCCACGCCAGAGAGATAGGATCTGCTCGCGTAGCGTAGCTTAGCGGTGCTGTGTGGCGACCGGAGGCGGAGATGCTATCAGGTGAGAAGTCTGGCGCAGGTTGAGAGGAGAGCCGCGTGTCAACAAACAGTGAACTCATGTTTATTGATGACACGTTATATTTTGCACACACACACACACACACACGCACGCACGCACACACACAGACACACACAGACACGCACACACACACACACACACACACACACCTGCTCCTCAAATATTATACGTGTACTTCCCGGAAGGTGTGAGGATATGTAGGCCAAACCATAGAGCAGGAGGCTAGACGCTGTAATTCCTCATCACACAATAAGCGCTACACCCTAGGGTTCCTCTGGGCTAGGAGGATGTGTGTGTGTGATGTGTGTGTGTGTGTGTGTGTGTGTGTGTGTGTGTGTGTGTGTGTGTGTGTGTGTGTGTGTGTGTGTGTGTTGTTTGCCCCGCTCCCTCTGTTGTTATTTTTCCACAATTCCTGACGTGCACATCACGGAAAAAAAACCCAACATGTTTGGCCCCAATACAAATTCAATTAAACAAAGTCCTGGCAGCTAATCCCTGCATGTGTGTCTGTGTGTGTGTGTGTGTGTGTGTGTGTGTGTGTGTGTGTGTGTGTGTGTGTGTGTGTGTGTGTGTGTGCGTGTGCATTTCAGCGGCTGGAATCCTCCTGCGAATAAGTGTGTGGCGGAGGGGAAGGGGGATGGAGATGGAGAGGGGGAGGGGGAGGGGGGGGAGGTTGCGGTAGCTCGAGGGCTGACCCTACCCTCACCACCATCTCTCTCTGCTTCATCTGCCGCCGCCAGGCTCTCAGACTAGCAGACCTTGCCCTTCCGGCAACCCCCCCCCCCCCCCCCCCCCGCCCACACTGTGTGGAGGCTGCACAGTTGAACCTACATCACCTCCCTGGTGTGTGTGTGTGTGTGTGGGTGTGTGTGCGCGTGCGTGCGTGTGTGTCAGGGAAAGTGAGCGTGTTTGTATTTTCATGCGTCCTCACAGAGTGTCCGGTGTGCACTTGTTTTGAATGCTGTGGCTTCAGTGTGTGTGTGTGTGTGTGTGTGTGTGTGTGTGTGTGTGTACGTGTGTGTGTGTGTGTGTGTCGTGTGTGTGTGTGTGTGTGTGTGTGTGTGTGTGTATGTGTGTGTGTGTGTGTGAGTGTGTATCCTGTATTCGTTTGTGGTAAAGCACGCCGGCGATTTGACTTTTTTTGTCAGCGTCAGCTCCGACACGTTTTACATGTTGCGGCCGCTAGACGCGCACGCGTACGTTTTTTTGCATTTCCAAAAGGCGACTGTATCGCACGGTCGGTAGCAACTTCCACTTTAAATATGCAAAAAAAAGACTTCGGAAGCACGCCGGGAACGCAAAATGGTTGGACTTGATGTCGCACAACATCAGGTGTACGTTTATTATTTTTTGTTAGTTGCTATTAATGGCAGCCGCCGCCGCCGCCGCCGTCGACTAACAAGCTGAGCTAACACAGATGCGGTGCGAGGGGGGGGGGGGGGGGGGGCTAACGTGCCGACGTCAAGTCTCCGCCGCCGACAGCTGCCTCGAAAGATCGTCGCAAATATTACCACCAGATGTGCTCTCAGGTTGACGACGGTGGAAGGCGGTGGGAGGAAGGGGAAGAAAAAAAAAAGCACAGGATCCAAAAAGCGATGCTGTGGACGTGCCGACGCGAGGCTTGCCTAGTTGTTGTTGTTGTTGTTGTTGTTGTTGTTGTTGCTGTGAGATGTGGGATCTAGTGTGGCCATCTGTTTAATAAAAAGCTCCTTTCTATGATTTATTGCCATCAGGCCCTTATCACGTCCAACTACGCGTCGAGGACCGATTCTCATTTGTGAGACAAAACACACGGCAGACATGGCAGCTGCTGTATGCTGATACGGTGGTTAAAGGGGGTGGCAGGTTAGCAGGCAGAGGAAGCCTTTTGATTGTGTGTGTGTGTGTGTGTGTGTGTGTGTGTGTGTGTGTGTGTGTGTGTGTGTGTGTGTGTGTGTGTGTGTGTGAGTGTACACATCAATGCTAAATGTGCCTATCCCGACAGTGGACACTTTACCTGTTTATGTGTGGTGTGTGTCCTTAGGTGCATGTGTGTGAATGTGTGTGAATGTGTGTGTGTGTGTGTGTGTGTGTGTGTGTGTGTGTGTGTGTGTGTGTGTGTGTGTGTGTGTGTGTGTGTGTGTGTG
>PIJE02001700.1:55000-59932 GCA_002895965.2 Coryphaenoides rupestris
TCCCGCGGTGCCGCTGGCGTGCCCCTGGAAGGTGTTATTTGGGAGGTGTTCACGGTGTTAATAACGTAGGTCCTCCTGGAACAGTTTAGGACCGGCGCTCCCATCAACCCCCCCCCCCCCCCACCCACCCAACTCTTTTGCAATAAGTCCTGAAACTCAATATGTGCTGAGCGGGAACGCGGCTAGGAAGGCTAGGCTTCAGATTTTGTGAATTAGAGGTAAGGGGATATGTGTGTGAAGGTTTTATGAGACTAGATATATATATATACTGTATATATATGTATAGGATGGCTGGCATCACCGGGACACGGTCCGTGAATCCATATTATCCTTGTGGTGTGGGACCAGAGCTCCGTAATGCACCACCCAGGTCGTGGCCGTGACCCCCGGCAGCGTCGACAGAAACCTGTTGGCCATTAAAAGAGCCTTCGGTTCCCCAGACGGTGATTCAGCGGCGGCTGTGCTGGAGTTTAACTCTCACCATCACCATCCCTCCCTCCGCGTGACTCAAACGAGACCGAGGTGGTTCGATAGCGGTCCGTTGTTTGTGTAACGTTCTACTAACGAGTAGGGGCTGGTAGAACCCGAGGGGAGGGGACGAGGAGCCCGACAAGTTGTTGAGGTAAGTCTAATTTAGTAAAACAGGCAACATCCAAAACCGGGAGATCAGTTAATCAGGTACACGAACCCAACAAGGGGCCGGCGGGGGAATCCAAAATCGATTAAAACGGGCAGAGAGGCTCAAAACAAGGCAGTCAGGAAGATATACAAACGAGGAATGCGGGAGATGTTGGCGAAGTACACGAGACAATCTGGCCGGGAACAAAGAGAAGAGTGGGCCGGTAGAAACGCTTGGTTAACTAACGAGGGAATTGTCTTCAGATGAGGAGATGAGTGGACAGAACCAGGTGAGGGGAATGAGGCGATTGCAGGACGGTAGGGTCTGGCTGGATCCCTCCTCCTCCCCTTCCTCCTGGAGACGATCGAGGATAACGAACCTTCACACGACTCGCTGTTGTTTGTCATCCGTCTCCGGAGCGAGCGGTTGTGTTTAGCAGAGCTGAGCGCCCGGGCTCCGGGGCTCCGGGGCTCCGGGTCTCCGGGGGCGGAGGAGCGAAAAAGCGCCTTAATGAGGAAGCCCGGCATGTGGCGCGATTGTTTATTTGGCCGCTCGACGAAAGTGACCGAGTATTGTTCTTTCATCTGTTGGCCTCCGATGGTTTATTTGTTTAATCAGCGTCTGTCAGAACCAGGTTCTATATCCTCCCTCATCCCTCCGCTCTCCCCTTTAAAGCAACTCCAATTTGGTCGGAAAACATGTTTCTGTGCTTTTGAAGAACTTCAACGCTGCCACGTCGAACACAAACCAGGACCGTGAGAGAGAGAGAGAGCGAGAGAGGGAGAGAATGAAATGAATTATTTTGCAGGTGTTTGCTGATTTGTCCGTTGTTTTGATTACTTGAAGAGCCGATGCACATCTCAACAACACGTGGCCGCTCTCTAAATAGACTCATTCCAGCGCTGGGCGAAGTCACCGGGGAAAACACTTTCTTTAAAGGAGACAGAGAGACACAAGGAAGGAGGAGGGAGGAAGAATGAGGAGTTGGGGGAGAGGAGGAGGAGGAAGAGGAAAGGAGGACAACAACAATGACAAAGAAGAGGAGGAGGAGGAGGGGAATCAGGAGGAGAGGAGGAGGAGGAGGAGAATGAGGAGTTGGGGGAGAGGAGGAGGAGGAAGAGGAAAGGAGGACAACAACAATGACAAAGAAGAGGAGGAGGAGGAGGGGAATCAGGAGGAGAGGAGGAGGAGGAGGATTAAGAGGAGGTAGAGGAGGAGATGAGGAAAGAAGGATGAGTATGAGGAGCGGAGGAGGAGGAGAGGAGGAGGAGGAGGAGGAGGAGGAGGTGGAGAAGGTGGAGAAGGTGGCGGTTGGGGAATGCGACGTAGGATCTGACCCGGAGTTGAAGCTTCCTCCCGCCCTCGTGTGCTGTGGCCAAGAGGGGTACTGCAGCCACGCATGGAATACACAGAACCCCGATAAACACCTGGGAAAGTGCTTCAGCTTTATGAATATACCATGAGCATCGCATACGTTGGCCAATGACACAGAGAACGCTGCAGGGGCTTATGCTGTCTGTCCATAAACGTCACTAACAGAAGACAGATGGGGGGGGGGGGGCAGATGCCGAGGATCCGGAAGGTTCCTCGTGGCATCGCTGAAATGAGCAGACACCACGTCCAGAGACTGCTCTGCTCGGCTCAGAGGCTCAGAGGCTGGAAGTCAGGCAAGATATACAAACGAGGAATGCGGGAGATGTTGGCGAAGTACACGAGACAATCTGGCCGGGAACAAAGAGAAGAGTGGGCCGGTGGAAACGCTTGGTTAACTAACGAGGGAATTGTCTTCAGATGAGGAGATGAGTGCACAGAACCAGGTGAGGGGAATGAGGCGATTGCAGGATGGTAGGGTCTGGCTGGATCCCTCCTCCTCCCCTTCCTCCTGGAGACGATCGAGGATAACGAACCTTCACACGACTCGCTGTTGTTTGTCATCCGTCTCCGGAGCGAGCGGTTGTGTTTAGCAGAGCTGAGCGCCCGGGCTCCGGGGCTCCGGGGCTCCGGGTCTCCGGGGGCGGAGGAGCGAAAAAGCGCCTTAATGAGGAAGCCCGGCATGTGGCGCGATTGTTTATTTGGCCGCTCGACGAAAGTGACCGAGTATTGTTCTTTCATCTGTTGGCCTCCGATGGTTTATTTGTTTAATCAGCGTCTGTCAGAACCAGGTTCTATATCCTCCCTCATCCCTCCGCTCTCCCCTTTAAAGCAACTCCAATTTGGTCGGAAAACATGTTTCTGTGCTTTTGAAGAACTTCAACGCTGCCACGTCGAACACAAACCAGGACCGTGAGAGAGAGAGAGCGAGAGAGGGAGAGAATGAAATGAATTATTTTGCAGGTGTTTGCTGATTTGTCCGTTGTTTTGATTACTTGGAGAGCCGATGCACATCTCAACAACACGTGGCCGCTCTCTAAATAGACTCATTCCAGCGCTGGGCGAAGTCACCGGGGAAAACACTTTCTTTAAAGGAGACAGAGAGACAACAAAGGTTGAATTCATATGGACCGCTTAAGCACTTCCATCTCTCTCTCTGTCTCTCTCTCTCTGTCTCTCTGTCTCTCTCTCTCTCTCTCTCTCTCTCTCTGTCTCTGTCTCTCCCCCACCCTCTCTTTCTCTCTCTTCTGTTCTCTGTGATGATGGTTAAACTGTGCATCCCCCTTGGCTCTCGTCCCAGCTGTTGGGGGTGATGAGGTGGTTGGGGGTGAGGTGGTGGTTGGGGGTGAGGTGGTTGGGGGTGAGGTGGTGGTTGGGGGTGAGGCGGTGGTTGGGGGTGAGGTGGTTGGGGGTGAGGTGGTGGTTGGGGGTGAGGTGGTGGTTGAGGGTGAGGTGGTGGTTGGGGGTGAGGTGGTGGTTGGGGGTGAGGTGGTGGTTGGGGTGATGAGGTGGTTGGGGTGAGGTGGTGGTTGGGGGTGAGGTGGTGGTTGGGGGTGAGGTTGGTTGGGGTGAGGTGGTGGTTGGGGTGATGAGGTGGTTGGGGGTGAGTCGGTGGTTGGGGGTGAGGTGGTGGTTGGGGGTGAGGTGGTGGTTGGGGGTGAGGTGGTTGTGGGTGAGGTGGTTGGGGTGAGGTGGTGGTTGGGGGTGAGGTGGTTGTGGGTGAGGTGGTTGGGGGTGAGGTGGTTGGGATGAGGTGGTGGTTGGGGGTGATGAGGTGGTTGGGGGTGAGGTGGTGGTTGGGGTGATGAGGTGGTTGGGGGTGAGTCGGTGGTTGTGGTGATGAGGTGGTGGTTGGGGTGAGGCGGTGGTTGGGGGTGAGGCGGTGGTTGGAAGTGATGAGGTGGTAGTTGGGGGTGAGGCGGTGGTTGGGGGTGAGGTGGTGGTTGGAGGTGATGAGGTGGTGGTGGGGTGAGACGGTGGTTGTGGGTGAGGTGGTGGTTGTGGTGATGAGGTGGTGGTTGGGGGTGAGGTGGTGGTTGGAGGTGATGAGGTGGTGGTTGGGGGTGAGGTGGTGGTTGGAGGTGATGAGGTGGTGGTTGAGGGTGAGGTGGTGGTTGAGGGTGAGGTGGTGGTTGGGGGTGAGGTGGTGGTTGGGGGTGAGGTGGTGGTTGTGGTGATGAGGTGGTGGTTGGGGGTGAGGCGGTGGTTGGGGGTGAGGCGGTGGTTGGGGGTGAGGTGGTGGTTGGGGGTGAGGTGGTGGTGGGGGGTGAGGTGGTGGTTGGGGGTGAGGCGGTGGCCCCCGATGTTTGACCTTGTGCTCCGTTTCAATTGCATGTCGACGATCGGAGAAGAACGGATCTTTGCTCTGAGATCAAACCTGTGTGACAGATGTGTTCCAACGCTGAGCTGCTGCTGCATGTGCCTGTGTGTGTGTGAGTGAGTGAGTAAGCGTGTGTGAGTGTGTGTGTGTGCGTGTGTGTGTGTGTGTGTGTGTGTGTGTGTGTGTGTGTGTGTGTGTGTGTGTGTGTGTGTGTGTGTGTGTGTGTGTGTGTGTGTGTGTGTGTGTGTGTGTGTGTGAGTGAGTGAGTGAGCGTGTGTGTGTGTGTGTGTGTGTGTGTGTGTGTGTGTGTGTGTGTGTGTTTGTGCGACAGTTCAACGATAAGAGTATTTCTCCGAATGTATTCCTGAGTTCCTGGAATACATTCAGTCCAGTTACTCCCTCTCTCCATGTGCGGTCGTCGACACATTTCTCTCTGAGGTTCATTTGGTTCGTGTCATTAGTACTTTTACGATATTTGTTCTCGTGTCTGCACTATTTCTGGCGTGGGAACTTCCACAAGAATACAAATCTGTATTTTCTTAATCTTCCATCAGATAAGTGCGTCTGCAAGCTGCTTTCTCTTCGCTTGACGACGTGTTTGTTTGTGTTTACTCTGTGCTGT
>PIJE02001700.1:60433-75433 GCA_002895965.2 Coryphaenoides rupestris
CAGGGGATCAGGAGGAGAGGAAGGAGGAGGAGAATGAGGAGTTGGAGAGGAGGAGGAGGAAGAGAAAAGAGAGACAACAACAATGACAAAGAGAGGAGGAGAGAGAGGAATCAGGAGGAGAGAGGAGGAGGAGGAGGAGGATTCAGAGGAGGTAGAGGAGAGTGAGAAAGTGAGGACGGTTACGAGATGAGCGGAGCGAGGAGGAGGAGGAGAAGGAGGAGGAGCAGGAGGAGAGGTAGGAGAGGAAGGTGGAGAAGGTGGCGGTTGGGATGCACGTAGGATCTGACCCGGAGTTGAAGCTTCCCCCGCCCTCGTGTGCTCGTGGCCAAAGAGGTACTGCAGTGCCACGACATGGAATACACAAGAACCCGCGATAAACACCTGGAAAGTGCCTTACCAGCTTTATGAATATACCATTGAGCATCGCATACGTTGGCCAATGACACAGAAGAAACGCTCTGTCCAGGGGCTTAGCTTGTCTGTCCAATAAACGTCTAAATACCAGAATGACAGATGGGGGGGGGGTGGGGGGAAGATGACCGAGGATCCGGAAGGGTTCCTCGTGGCATCGCTGCACAATGAGCAGACAACCGCTCAGAGGCTCTGCTCTGGCTCTGCTCAGAGGCTCAGAGGCTGGATGGAGGGCTGGAGGGATGGAGGGATGGAGGGATTACCAGAACCCCTCTCGGGGAAATAGACAAGACGCCAAGAGATTGTAAAGAACGGACGTGGGTGTAGAGACAGGATGAGTGGATGGGCCCCTCGGGACCCAGGGGGGTAACCGATTCATACAGGAAATGATGTCAGACTGCAGGGATGGAGAAGGAAAACTGTGTTCAGGAAGTGAAGACGAAGGAAGGAGGAGGATCCGTGGGCTGGGATGACGTCATGGGAGTGAAAGCTAATGTGTTATCTTGGTGTCCATTGAATCGTTGTGGTCATGCAGTTCACCATTAATGGTACAATTGTTTGTGACAGTTGTACATTTACACGCAACTATGTCTATATGAGTCATTCAGGGGGATTTACTGGTAATACTGGTAATGTTTTTTTCCGTCTGCCTCATGCCCCCCCCCCCCCACGAGCCGTCATCAGCCCCCCGCCGGTGTCAGCGGGCGATAATGTCTTCCCGTGTACGATCCTTTCTAAAGAAGGGCTTATCCTGTCACATTGAACACAGGCTCATGGGCTCAGTGGAATCACTGGTTTACGCCTCGGTCGACCTTCCGACTGTTGCCTTCTCGGTGGCTGACTGACAGGGCAGAGAGTGGCTCTTGAGGTGAGCGCAGGGCACGCCGCTCGCAGGCGGTCGCTACCTCGGGTCTCGACGAGGCGGGATAGCCGGGAGTCTGCGGGGATCTCCTCTGTCCGCAGCCTCCTCTGTCTTCTTGTTGTACATGAATGTGGCGCAGCAGCGAGCGCAGAAGTTTATGTGAATTGATGATGATATGCAAATATGCTGCAGCGCCGTCTGTGAGGACCGACCTGACGGAATTGATTTGCTTCAACCTGACGACTTCAACAAAGATTGCAGAAGCGAAGAATCGTGATCCTCACAGATCTCGATCTGTCGGTCTTTCCCCCATTCACCCGCTGCTCGACATGCAGGTAAATACTCCACGACTGTAGAACGATTACTGGATGGAAATGACGAATCTTTCCTGTATTCATCTGGGAATCAGGGAGTTCAATGTTCTGCGGCGTTGTTTAAAAATATCAAGCCAAGTCTATGTTATTAGTCTAGCACTTAATCACAGTTACAGTCTCAAGGGGCTTTACAGGCCGTATATTTACGACACCCCCTCCTAACCCCCCCCCCCCCCGACGGGCAAGGAACAACCCCCTTAATGGCGCCGTAAGCAATGTCGTCATTTTGGCTCGCTTCCCGTTCTCATGTTTGCAGTGAAGCGCTCGCCTCCCTCCTCGCCTCCCACCTCCCTACTTGGTTGCGCCGGCCGTTCCTGGGAGCGCTCCAGTCGGCGGCGTTCACCTGTTCCACCGCCGTCGTCGGTCAACCCTGAAATCAGGAGTGCAATGGGTGCCATCATTGATGTACTTCAATACATACATGCTGTATGTATTGAAGTACATTTTTTGAAATAGAAAACGAGTATTGCCCGTGGTGGTGAGATGCTGTGAGGCCCTGTGATGAATGTATGTATGTATGTACGGTGGTCTAATGTGTCTTTGTGGACGGCCGTACGCTGTATTGTGGTTTTTCTGTGTGTATTCTCACGCTTGGTGGGCAGGACATGTGTCTTCGTGGGACGTGCACGATTACTCTTGCTGCTGACACATACTGTATGAGTGGGCTTGTTTGTTTAACGAGGGTCCCGCCGGACCTCGGAAGCCCATGACTAAGTCTTTCCTCGTGTCTGATACGTCAATTGAAGCAAGTCGTCGATGCACAGGCACACGTCGGATGATGTGTTGAATAATCTGTCAATCATCTCTCTCATCTAATAACACAGAACTGCGAACAACGAACACACCAGCGACAGTAACCCCGGGCCTCATGCTATGATGAACCATATTATCTCACGAACTGCCCCCTCCCTCCCCCCCGATCTAGATGCAACTCTACAGAGATGTACCAGGTTCTCACCCTAATGCAGCTCTACAGAGATGTACCAGGTTCTTACCCTAATGCAGCTCTAGAGAGATGTACCAGGTTCTTACCCTAATGCAGCTCTAGAGAGATGTACCAGGTTCTCACCCTAATGCAGCTCTAGAGAGATGTACCAGGTTCTTACCCTAATGCAGCTCTAGAGAGATGTACCAGGTTCTTACCCTAATGCAGCTCTAGAGAGATGTACCAGGTTCTCACCCTAATGCAGCTCTAGAGAGATGTACCAGGTTCTCACCCTAATGCAGCTCTAGAGAGATGTACCAGGTTCTCACCCTAATGCAGCTCTAGAGAGATGTACCAGGTTCTTACCCTAATGCAGCTCTAGAGAGATGTACCAGTCTATGGACCGCTTAAGCACTTCCATCTCTCTCTCTGTCTCTCTCTCTCTGTCTCTCTGTCTCTCTCTCTCTGTCTCTCTCTCTCTCTCTCTCTGTCTCTGTCTCTCCCCCACCCTCTCTTTCTCTCTCTTCTGTTCTCTGTGATGATGGTTAAACTGTGCATCCCCCTTGGCTCTCGTCCCAGCTGTTGGGGGTGATGAGGTGGTTGGGGGTGAGGTGGTGGTTGGGGGTGAGGTGGTTGGGGGTGAGGTGGTGGTTGGGGGTGAGGTGGTGGTTGGGGGTGAGGTGGTGGTTGGGGGTGAGGTGGTGGTTGGGGGTGAGGTGGTGGTTGGGGGTGAGGTGGTGGTTGGAGGTGATGAGGTGGTGGTTGGGGTGAGGTGGTGGTTGGGGGTGAGGTGGTGGTTGGGGGTGAGGTGGTGGTTGGGGGTGAGGTGGTGGTTGGGGGTGAGGTGGTGGTTGGGGGTGAGGTGGTGGTTGGGGGTGAGGTGGTGGTTGGGGTGAGGTGGTGGTTGGGGGTGAGGTGGTGGTTGGGGGTGAGGTGGTGGTTGGGTGAGGTGGTGGTTGGGGGTGAGGTGGTGGTTGGGGGTGAGGCGGTGGTTGGGGGTGAGGTGGTGGTTGGGGGTGAGGTGGTGGTTGGGGGTGAGGTGGTGGTTGGGGTGAGGTGGTGGTTGGGGTGAGGTGGTGGTTGGGGGTGAGGTGGTGGTTGGGGGTGAGGTGGTGGTTGGGGTGAGGTGGTGGTTGTGGTGATGAGGTGGTGGTTGGGGGTGAGGTGGTGGTTGGGGGTGAGGTGGTGGTTGGGGGTGAGGTGGTGGTTGGGGTGAGGTGGTGGTTGGGGGTGATGAGGGTGGTTGTGGGTGAGGTGGTGGTTGGGGGTGAGGTGGTGGTTGGGGGTGAGGTGGTGGTTGGGGGTGAGGTGGTGGTTGGGGTGAGGTGGTGGATGAGGTGGTGGTTGAGGGTGAGGTGGTGGTTGGGTGATGAGGTGGTGGTTGGGGTGAGGTGGTGGTTGGGGGTGAGGTGGTGGTTGAGGTGGTGGTGGTGGGGTGAGGTGGTGGGGTGAGGTGGTGGTTGAGGGTGAGGTGGTGGTTGGGGGTGAGGTGGTGGTTGGGGGTGAGGTGGTGGTTGGGGGTGAGGTGGTGGTTGGGGGTGAGGTGGTGGTTGGGGGTGAGGTGGTGGTTGGGGGTGAGGTGGTGGTTGGGGGTGAGGCGGTGGCCCCCGATGTTTGACCTTGTGCTCCGTTTCAACCCCGCCGCCGCCGCCACCGCCGTCGCATGTCGACGATCGGAGAAGAACGGATCTTTGCTCTGAGATCAAACCTGTGTGACAGATGTGTTCCAGCGCTGAGCTGCTGCTGCATCCAACGTGAACTTTAACGTTTCACATGTGCCTGTGTGTGTGTGAGTGAGTGAGTAAGCGTGTGTGAGTGTGTGTGTGTGTGTGTGTGTGTGTGTGTGTGTGTGTGTGTGTGTGTGCGTGTGTGTGTGTGTGTGTGTGTGCGTGTGTGTGTGTGTGTGTGTTTGTGCGACGGTTCAACGATAAGAATATTTCTCCGAACGTATTCCTGAGTTCCTGGAATACATTCAGTCCAGTTACTCCCTCTCTCCATGTGCGGTCGTCGACACATTTCTCTCTGAGGTTCATTTGGTTCGTGTCATTTGGAGGGCTGGAGGGATGGAGGGATGGAGGGATTACCAGAACCCCTCTCGGGGAAATAGACAAGACGCCAAGAGATTGTAAAGAACGGACGTGGGTGTAGAGACAGGATGAGTGGATGGGCCCCTCGGGACCCAGGGGGGTAACTGATTCATACAGGAAATGATGTCAGACTGCAGGGATGGAGAAGGAAAACTGTGTTCAGGAAGTGAAGACGAAGGAAGGAGGAGGATCCGTGGGCTGGGATGACGTCATGGGAGTGAAAGCTAATGTGTTATCTTGGTGTCCATTGAATCGTTGTGGTCATGCAGTTCACCATTAATGGTACAATTGTTTGTGACAGTTGTACATTTACACGCAACTATGTCTATATGAGTCATTCAGGGGGATTTACTGGTAATACTGGTAATGGTTTTTTCCGTCTGCCTCATGCCCCCCCCCCCCACGAGCCGTCATCAGCCCTCCGCCGGTGTCAGTGGGGCGATAATGTCTTCCCGTGTACGATCCTCTCTAAAGAAGGGCTTATCCTGTCACATTGAACACAGGCTCATGGGCTCAGTGGAATCACTGGTTTACGCCTCGGTCGACCTTCCGACTGTTGCCTTCTCGGTGGCTGACTGACAGGGCGGAGTGGCTCTTGAGGTGAGCGCAGGGCATGCCCCTCGCAGGCGGTCGCTACCTCGGGTCTCGACGAGGCGGGATAGCCGCCGGGAGTCTGCGGGGATCTCCTCTGTCCGCAGCCTCTGTCTTCTTGTTGTACATGAATGTGGCGCAGCAGCGAGCGCAGACGTTTATGTGAATTGATGATGATATGCAAATATGCTGTAGCGCCGTCTGTGAGGACCGACCGGACGGAATTGATTTGCTTCAACCTGACGATGCAAAAATTGCAGAAGCGAAGAATCGTGATCCTCACAGATCTCGATCTGTCGGTCTTTCCCCCGTTCACCCGCCGCTCGACATGCAGGTAAATACTCCACGACTGTAGAACGATTACTGGATGGAAATGACGAATCTTTCCTGTATTCATCTGGGAATCAGGGAGTTCCATGTTCTGCGGCGTTGTTTAAAAATATCAAGCCAAGTCTATGTTATTAGTCTAGCACTTAATCACAGTTACAGTCTCAAGGGGCTTTACAGGCCGTATATTTACGACACCCCCTCTACCCCCCCCCCCCCCCCGACGGGCAAGGAACAACCCCCTTAATGGCGCCGTAAGCAATGTCGTCATTTTGGCTCGCTTCCCGTTCTCATGTTTGCAGCGAAGCGTTCGCCTCCCTCCTCGCCTCCCACCTCCCTACTTGGTTGCGTCGGCCGTTCCTGGGAGTGCTCCAGTCGGCGGCGTTCACCTGTTCCACCGCCGTCGTCGGTCAACCCTGAAATCAGGAGTGCAATGGGTGCCATCATTGATGTACTTCAATACATACATGCTGTATGTATTGAAGTACATTTTTTGAAATAGAAAACGAGTATTGCCCGTGGTGGTGAGATGCTGTGAGGCCCTGTGATGAATGTATGTATGTATGTACGGTGGTCTAATGTGTCTTTGTGGACGGCCGTATACTGTATTGTGGTTTTTCTGTGTGTATTCTCACGCTTGGTGGGCAGGACATGTGTCTTCGTGGGACGTGCACGATTACTCTTGCTGCTGACACATACCGTATGAGTGGGCTTGTTTGTTTAACGAGGGTCCCGCCGGACCTCGGAAGCCCATGACTAAGTCTTTCCTCGTGTCTGATACGTCAATTGAAGCAAGTCGTCGACGCACAGGCACACGTCGGATGATGTGTTGAATAATCTGTCGATCATCTCTCTCATCTAATAACACAGAACACACCAGCAACAGTAACCCCGGGCCTCATGCTATGATGAGCTCTACAGAGATGTACCAGGTTCTCACCCTAATGCAGCTCTAGAGAGATGTACCAGGTTCTCACCCTAATGCAGCTCTAGAGAGATGTACCAGGTTCTCACCCTAATGCAGCTCTACAGAGATGTACCAGGTTCTTACCCTAATGCAGCTCTACAGAGATGTACCAGGTTCTTACCCTAATGCAGCTCTAGAGAGATGTACCAGGTTTTACCCTAAAGGCAAGCCTCTAGAGAGAATGGTACAAGGTCTTACTCCCTATGCAGCTCAGGAGATTGTACCAGGTTCTTACCCTAATTGCAGCTCTAGAGGAGATGTAACCGGTTCTTACCATAATGTATTCATCTCATGTCGTTCCTCTCTATATCTCTGTGTAAAGGCCTCCCATGTATCCTCCCAGACCACCACCTTACCTTAGTATCTCAGATCACAGAGATAACGAGAGACCACATCCATGGCTGCTGGATCTCTCTCTATCTGTGTGTCTCTCTCTCTCTCTCTCTCTCTCTCTCTCTCTCTCTCTCTCTCTCTCTCACAGGACACACACACACACACACACACACACACACAATCACAAACACACACAATATTCAGTGTGCTCCGAAAAGTTTATTTGACACGACAGAGAATCTTGACAGAGAACCCGAGGCAGGCGTCTTCCATACCTCCCGACTGTAAAGTTTTATAACGTTGTTATTTACACCAGATTTACACTCAGGCCCGACCATGTGTGGACGCTGACCACGGCCTTGCTGTATGGGAGTCACTGGGCTGACGTGCTGGGAGGGGTGTGTCGCTGGCCCACGGTTTCCCCCCCCTAATCCTTTCCCTCACGCTCAACCCCAACATAATTCACGCAGGTTCCCGAAGGTGACTATGACACGCGGGCCTGCGTTAACCCTTGTACAGTTTAAATGGCAAGTGTTAACCCTTCGCCATAAAAACTGAAACAGGCTTGCAAAGTTAAATTATACCTCTGTGTGAAATTACAGTGTTTATCCACCTCCAGCGTGACGGAGCGCAGGGACCCCTGCTGAGCGCGGTGCGGCGGTGAGTCACGCCGCGCTGCAGGAATGCACCGCCGCGGCGCTCGGACTCAAATATCCTCTCTCGGCGCGGAGATGAATGAGGAACTCTCACGGCAAACGGCGTCCGACGCGCACGGCGCGACGTTCGAGACGTGGCCCCCCCCCGTGAGGCCCTGAAGCGCCCGCTAAGCCACGCTTGCGTTTTATTTCGAACGTGTGCGAGTCCCTAATTGTCTACAGACTACAAGCAATCCTCCGTTAGCGTCGACGTCACCGCTGTGCCGACGTTTTCTGCCGCTGCGATGACGCCCCACCGTGGCCAGAGAGGGCGCTAGGGTGCAGAGTTCCAGGGTGGAGCGTTCGAGTTTTAATTGTTTGGCTCAAAAGCGAACATTTCCTGCGTTGTAGGTTGTGTGTGTGTTGGTTGTTTGTTGTTGGTTGTTTGTGTGTTGGTTACCCTCTGACACGGTTTCCTCATAAAGCCTGAGTGAGAGTTGGAGAGAGAGGAGCGCCGCCAATAGTTTGTTGTGTTGGACGACAGAAAACGTTGTTTAGATTCAAGATTCAAGAAGAAGTTTATTCGTCACATACACACACACGGGATATGCAGTGAAATGAAAAGTGCCGATGCTCAGCGGAATGTGCTGAAGAACAACGCAAAGAGCAAGAATCAGATCACAATATTTAGAAAGTACAATCTGAGAGCACAGCTTGAGCCAGACTTAACATACGCACCAGATCAAGCGGAAAGGGAAGAACAACGTTGTGTTTCTCTGTCGGGATCCTTCCCATTACAACAACAATCTGAGCCTGTCAGTGGCAAAAACAAATGTACATTTATAGCACACTTACAGAATGTACGTTGTCGACCCAAAGGGTTCCACTGCAGACGCTGAGCAGCTGACGGCTAAATCGTTCTCGCTCAGCACTGGACCGATTTCAACGATTGTTCCAGTGCTGAGTCACTTCACATCCACAGTGATGGGAAAATCTCCTGCGAGAACACTGTCATTGTCTAAATATGCGAGGATGACTCACTTTCTGTTGTTGTATTGACTGAATTGCGGTCAGATTATGCCAACTTGTGCATTTTTGATTACTCACAATAAGTGAGTAATCACAATAGTTAGCTCGTCCGTGACAATAGGCTGTCCTAGAATAACTCCCACAGCGACGCTCCGAGGCCTCGCTGGGAACGCGGTGGAGGAACCAGACGTGGCATCCCTGACACAAAGTCTCGTTTCAGGGGCGATCTTCGTGTTTACGACGACTTCTACAACGGAAAATAAAATATAATCATAGATACTGTTGTAGATTGTCTTAGCGGTCATGTCCCCTTGTAATTGTCTTGTCGGTTATGTCCCCTTCCGTCCAGAAGATTTAACATCGGCAACAAAACGAGGGACCGCAAAATGAAAGTCCTCGGAGCCCGGCTGTATGCGCCGATGCTACTCACGTCTCTGAGGACACAATAGAAATCGTACCGGCAACCCTGAGTTAGGGGCTCGCTCAGAGAACTTTATATAATTCTGTGTTTTACCGCAACGGTGTTCTCAACGGTGTCGTCATGACACAGACACACACATGCACACACACACATTCACAGACTTTTCCCTTCATTCACTGGAGTTGAGGGGTAAATATAATCACAAGGAAGTCATTAAATATTTTTTACGAGGAGAAATATTAGCGCAATGCCTTCGGTTCACCACAGCTAGCTCGTTAGCTCGAGGTGATAAGCTCAGGTTGGCTCAACCCTCTAATCCGCGCTAAGCACGGTGCCAATAGGCCTCGTAATATAACGACACGGGTTCCATTCTGGGCTTTACTTGTGTAATACGCACGCATACCCCAGCTACTTTCAGTACATATTTAAAGTTCCATTAAATTCATTAATGACACTTAATTTGTCAAGAGGTACTTCACCTGTTGAGAGTTTCTGCACAGACTGGATGTCACCCGTCTCCCTTCATGTTGAGCCGGCTGACAGTGATTGAAATAGTTGAGGTCTGTACATTCCTGTGTTTCAGCCTTAAGCTAAGAACGTCGAACGCTCTCATTGGATTTCCCGTGGGTCGTGCAGATTACTTCACGTGCATCAACGCTTCATAGCCGACGACGGGAAACTAACCTTCTAGCGTGGAATCTGTTGGAAAACGTGGGGCATTGTCTGAGTGGAAAAGTGTGTTTCTCTTACCAGTTGCGTTCATTTCAACAAACAGGCGATGTATCGCGGTGTGTTGACACCAGCTCAGTAATGTGTGTTGCTGTGAACGACTGTTCTCGAGTGTTCAGAAGTGACTGCAGCGTGAACACATTCTCTCTCAGCGTGACGCATCTCGTATCAGAATCAGATTCTCAATCACAATCCAAAACAGCTTTCTTGCCTTAGATTTTGCAATCAAGGAATGTGCTCTTGTGCAATCGGCGCCTAACATTGAACATTAGAACATTAGAACATTGAACAGTGAAAACATAGAAATTCAAAGAAATGCACAAATGCTAAAAACAAATAAGCAATTAAAAAAGGTGCGATTGAAAGAAAAGATGTGCGTTGTTGTGTGCGATGTGTTGTCTTCTGTCGCCGCCGTGATGCCTCGGCCCGGTTATGTAAGCCCAGACGGATCTCGTCTGTAACCTGTAGAAGGGGTCGACCCGGGGGGGCTTCGATCCCCCAGCCCCTCGGCCGTCGCGAACACCGCTAATACCGCGCGTCGATCGATGGCACGTGACCTCGGTGACCTCTCGTGCACGTGAGACAATCGTAGTACCGGTAGATGTTAAGGGGGGGGGGGACATTAACGCTGTGAGTTTTAATGTCTCTGGTTGAACATTTTAAACACCACAACTCTGCACACGTCTTCATTCAACATGATCTAAGGAAAGTGTTGCCTTCTCCTCCAAATATCACAGGAGGGATTCGTGTCTCTTGAGATCATTACACTGCAATGATTGCGCGTCCTGTGCACCGGTGACCTTAACGTGACAGAATGACATTCTAAGCACAGCGTCGGTCGCAGTCCCCAAAATGTGTTTGCAGTCGGCGCTCTGTTGCAAAATCAGAACAACTCTGATTCTGTGCCAAAGACAAAACGGAATCCCTGTCCAATGTCATCGGTGATTGGAAGCGATTCCGATTCTTTTCTCTCCCCGCTAAGCACATCCAGATTATGTTGCTCCATCGTGACACATTACCCGCCCGCTGATGCGGAGCTCCAGAGGCCCTCAACTCCTGGGGGCTGCGACCGGCCCGCCAACTCCTTCCATGTGATGTGTGTGTGTGTGTGCAGAGCCTCACTCCACCTGACGTCTCAGACTCGAATCGGGCGGCGGTGGCTCAGGAGGTACAGCGGTTGTCTGGCAAACCGTTCGATCCCCGGCTCCCCTCTGAGCAAGGCACCGCCTACAATCCTAACTGCCCCCGACGAGCTGGCTGTGGCTGTTGCCGCCTTGCAAGGAAGAGTTCTGACAGGGAAGGACAGGACACCGTGGCTTTCTGTGTGTCAGAGATCAACCAGAAAGACATTCACACTTCCACACACACCGTGGTGTTAGCGTAGCGTAGCGTGGTGTTAGCGTAGCGTAGCGTGGTGTTAGCGTAGCGTAGCGTGGTGTTGGTAGTAGCCTCTCTGCATCTGCATCACGTTGTTGTGCCTCCCGAAAGGCACAAAAAGAACGGTACTTAAGTTTGCTTCAGAGTAGAACGTTCACATTGGAGCCGCGTTTCCACCTAAAGTACCCGGAACGTTTAGTCCTAGGGAGTACTTTTCTAAAGAACTAAAAGTTCCTTCAGCCCGGGGTTGTCTTCTGTGTTTCCACCGCAGTCTAAAGACCCACAAAGTGTATATATTCAAGTCTGCACTAATCATAATCCCCTCATCCGCAAACTACCATTCTAATATTATTATGTAATCATTATTACCATTGTGTCATAATTTTTATATTCACGTCATAACTGACGTAAATAGTTGACTCAGTTTTATTCTCATTTTTTTCTCAGATTTTTCTCTTCTTCTTGACGTTTATTTATTACAAGAATGATGTAATCAGATCTTTAAAGTAAGCAGACAGAGTTTACGAGCTATTGCGGAGTTTGGCAGTAAGATGACTGAGACGGAGAAATGTTCAGCAGTGCTAGTCCCTCCCCTCCGAACTTCCTGAACTTTTCGGAAAGTACCCCCCCCCCCCCCCCCCCTCCCCCTCCCCCTTTCCCCCGAGCAGTTCCTCCAAAGTTTCCCAGTTCCGGGGGAAAGTTCCTGCGGGTGGAAACGCAGGAAGTGGAGCAGCATAGGCTCCTGTTCTACTCCTGTTTTCTCTCAATGATGGTCGTTTACTGTGTTAGAAGAACCCAGAGGACATGCTAGCGTGTTCAGAGAGCGGCCGGCGGTCATGCTAGCGTGTTCAGAGAGCGGCCGGCGGTCATGCTAGCGTGTTCAGAGAGCGGCCGGCGGTCATGCTAGCGTGTTCAGAGAGCGGCCGGCGGTCTCGAGTTACGTAGAGCAGACGCATGTCGTCACGACACCACGGCCTGCGTCGACTCGCCTGTCTGTCCTGCGGCCAATCAGCATGAGCAGCAGGTGGGACTGAACAATGACCTGGAGGAGAACTCTCTCTCTCTCTCTCTCTCTCTCTCTCTCTCTCTCTCTCTCTCTCTCTGTCTGTGTCTCTCTCTCTCTCTCTCTCTCTCTCTCTCTCTCTCTCTCTCTCTCTCTCTCTCTCTCTCTCTCTCTCTCTCTCTCTCTCTCTCTCTGTCTGTGTCTCTCTCTCTCTCTCTCTCTCTCTCTCTCTCTCTCTCTCTCTCTCTCTCTCTCTGTCTGTGTCTCTCTCTCTCTCTCTCTCTCTCTCTCTCTCACTTTGTATCGCTCTTTCTCTCTCTTGCTCTCCCTAGCTCTCTCTCTCTGTATCTCTGTATATCTCTTTCTCTCTCTTCTCACAATATCTACCTATCTGTCTGTCTGTCTGTCTGTCTGTCTGTCTGTCTGTCTGTCTGTCTGTCTGTCTGTCTGTCTATCAACTGTATCTATCTCTGTCTATCTATCTATCTATCATCCATCCATCTATCTATCTATCTATCTTTGCATCTCTCTCACTTTAAATATTCTTGTTATAGAATTAGATCTTTTTTAGTTTGGTTTTTTTTTCTTGCAGTGGTCCAGTAGTCACCAGTAGAAACGTAGAATGCTAGAATGTGCGTCTGCTTCCCAGCCTGCAGTGCTCGCTGTGACTTGGAACCGAAGCGGTCATGTTGCTGCCATTTCCTGGACACTTATGAGCTGTTGGTTGAACTGTTCCGTTGGTCCTGCCATTAGGGATATTGGAAATGCTTGGTTTTTTGGGGAGGGGGGGGGGGGGGGGGGGGGGTTCAAAAATGCAGTTGCACATAAACCTCTGGAGGGGCTGCATGTCATCGTGTGATATAGCATCACAGATGTAAACACGCAGCACTTTGGAGCGTATGGAACCCCGGGCAATTTTCCCGTAACTTTTCCCCGCACGACGCTGTGAGCTGGCTTCTGGAGCGGCGGTGTCTCCGCTATGATATGATGTACGGAGTTTCCATGTCGGACGGCTAAGTAGCGTAGAGAGAAGAGAAGAAGCTCCTCCGGGTAATGTGATTAGAAGCTTCAGGATTTGATTGCCTCATACTGACGTTACGGAACACGCCGGCCAGCTGCGTGCTCGGCCTTCGCGAGGCAAGCCGTGGAGTCGCGATATCGTTGATGTTAACGGACGAGGTATCTCCGGGGAAATGGAATAACTCCCATTGATTGGATTTGGATGTAAGGTTCTATCACATACTGTACAGGACATGAAGGCAAAATCAAATCGGTCTCTTATGAGATGTCTGCGCTGCTAATGAGTGCAACACTGCACTACTGTACAATTCTTATTGAAGATATGTCATTCACTTGGACTTGCTTTACTCGAGTCGTGCGATGACCTGAGTGAAGTCGAAGCGTTTTATTCATCATAACACAGGGCCGGTCTGAACAGGGACACACTTGCAGGCGTGACATGGCAGGCGACAAAAGAGTTGGCAAAAATAGATAAAATAGCAAGAAGAGAAATTGCTCTTAATGTCATAATATCAGAATTAATAAACGTCCAAGAATTTGGATTCTATCCCATTTGAACATTTATGGGAACATTGTGTGATTTTCCATTGGGGATGTGAGACCACAGTGAACAGCGGGCAGACTGTCACGAGGTGCTAGTTCCAGTAATGTGTGTCGACAGTTCATTATTTGTCATGATCAATACTTTGAGTCAAGTATCTCCAATTCTGGAGGAACTGAATCGGTGTCCCTCGGGCAAACGTTCCCGCCGCTCAATCATGATCTGAACTCAGCTCCTCGTCCCACCGCCACGACCAAATCAAATTCCTGGACGTGAACAGACAAAAGCCCACTGAAACAACAGCAGAAAGACACACACACACACCCACACACACACACACAACACACACACACACACACACACACACACACACACACACACACACACACACACACAACACACACACACACACACACACACACACACCACAACACACACACACACAGACACACACACACACACACAACACACACAGGCGCACACCCACACACACACACACACACACACACACACACACACACACACACACACACACACACACCACACACACACACACACACACACACACACACACACACACACACACACACACACACACACACACACACACACACACACACACACACACCACACCACACACACACACACACACAACACACACACACGCACACACACACAACACACACACACACACCATTACACACACACACAACACACACATACACACACACAACCACACACACATAACACACACACACACACGACAGAACACACAATACACACACACACACACACACACCACACACACACACACAACAACACACACACACCACAACACACACACACACACAGCACACACACACACCACACACACAGAACAGACACACACACACACACAGACACACACACACACACACACACACACACACAGACACACACACACACACATCAGACACGAACACAGACACACAACACCACACAGAACAGACACACACACACACACAGACACACTACACACAGACACACTACACACACCCACCACAGACAGGACCCTACACCACACAGAACACACACACACAGACAACGACACAGGACACACACACACACACATACACACAGGTTCAACTCCACATCTTGTCAGGCAAACCCCAAGCCCCCGGTGACAGGATTGTGGGGGGACTGGTGGACACGGTACCCTGAGAACATGTTCCACTCTGTGTGTGTGTGTGTGTGTGTGTGTGTGTGTGTGTGTGTGTGTGTGTGTGTGTGTGTGTGTGTGTGTGTGTGTGTGTGTGTGTTTCACAGAGAGAAAAAGAGAGAGAGAAAGAGAGAGTATCCGTGTGTGTTGTGTGTGTGTGTGTGTGTGTG
>PIJE02001700.1:91777-99277 GCA_002895965.2 Coryphaenoides rupestris
CCTCCCTCCAAGGCTGCAGCCGGCCATCCTGAGACGGCCATCCCTCCTTCTCTCCTCCACTCGTCCACTCCTCCTTATTACTTATCGGGGTTGTAAAGATCTCATATAAAGCGTGTGGTGAGTGTTGTGCGGGGACGTACAGCGGTATCGATCGTTTAGAATGATGCACGGGACCGCAGCCTTCTCCGCTTCCAGGTCTGTAGCCGAGGGACGGGGACATCTGTGATTTCCTGAATCCCAACTCGCGCTGCCGCTGCCAAGCTAAAATAATCACAGCTGTCTCTCCCATTCCCAGGATGCAGCCTGCTCTGAGTTCCAGACAACTTTTATCATCGGGGCTGTTATGAAATCGGTTCATGAACTAAAAACTCCAGTTTTATGGCGCAAAGGCATTCACCAACGCTTCAGCGCGTGGTCGGCTGAACGCACGGCCGCTACGATACGATACGAGTTACTGATTTTGGCGACGCACCCTCTCGCACCTCGGGGGCGGGGGGGGGGGGGGGGGTGGGGGGGGCGTTCTCCTTCAACATTCGTTGGTGACTTTAGACTTCAGACTTTAGACTTTAAGCAGGCAAATAAAAGAGTCAGGGATTCAAGGTGACGCCAAGGAATGTCTGACGCTGCGCTCGCCTCGGCCTCGTGGCTTCCAGGGAGCTTCTCCCCGCGATTCCAAACGTCTAAGGTAATAACAGGGGGAGGGGGGGGGGGGGGGGGGTTTAGGAGCGGGGAGACGCTGCACGACGCTGGTGTTTATCTCCCTCGACTCGTAATGCCGTTTTTTTATTTCGTCTCCTATCTCCTATCGCCTCCTATGCTTTCATCCGCCGCCAGAAAACCTTTTTGGACATGTAGGATAATGGAGAGAAAAAAGAACAGGAAGAAAGAGAGAAGAAAGAGAGCCGAGCGTTTGTGGGGAGGAGTATGGATCGTATTAATGTGAAAATATTGCTTTACCTCATCTGAACCAAATTACGGGTCTCGCTGAACTCACTGTCCTCGCTGTGCTCAGGCAGAGGGCCACCAGCGGCCAGCTGGGGGAGGATCGGTGGACGGATCTGTCACCGTGACCAGGGCAGGCACCCGGCTCCCGCTCAGTCAGGCTCTATAGCTGCCCTTTTATACACTAGATCAAAAGTGTCTCTTTGTTATTCTTGGGCTTGGCTTCTATACACATGGGCAGCGACTCTGGGAGAAAATCCAAAAAGGTTCACATACACACACACACACATTCTCTCTCTCTCTCTCTCTCTCTCTCTCTCTTTCTTACACACACACACACACACACACACATCGTCAGTTTGCTTCTGTTTCCTGCCCCCTCAGAGGATGGGAGTTTCATAAGGACACAAACACAGGCCGTCTAAACTTAGAGCAGGATGGCAGTACGAGCTGTTCTGACACCACGTCTCCAGAGAGAGGCCCTCGCAGCCAGCAGATCCCTGCCCGGCCCTCGCGGCGATCGAGGCCGTCCGGGCCGGCGTGATGCGATCCGCATCCGGCCGTGACATCTATAGTACTGTATGTATGAGTAGAGGAGGGTGGAGCTCCCACTTGTCCAGGCATTTAATCGTATCAGTGGAAAGGTGGAGCTCTAACTTGTCCAGGTGTCTAATAGTATCAGTAGAAAGGTGGAGCTATCGCTTGTCCAGGCCTCTAATAGTATCAGTAGAAAGGTGGAGCTATACCTTGTCCAGGTTTCTAATAGTATCAGTAGAAAGGTGGAGCTATCGCTTGTCCAGGCCTCTAATAGTATCAGTAGAAAGGTGGAGCTATCGCTTGTCCAGGCCTCTAATAGTATCAGTAGAAAGGTGGAGCTATCGCTTGTCCAGGCCTCTAATAGTATCAGTAGAAAGGTGGAGCTATCGCTTGTCCAGGCCTCTAATAGTATCAGTAGAAAGGTGGAGCTATACCTTGTCCAGGCCTCTAATAGTATCAGTAGAAAGGTGGAGCTATACCTTGTCCAAGCCTCTAATAGTATCAGTAGGAAGGTGGAGCTATACCTTGTCCAAGCCTCTAATAGTATCAGTAGGAAGGTGGAGCTATCGCTTGTCCAGGCCTCTAATAGTATCAGTAGAAAGGTGGAGCTATCGCTTGTCCAGGCCTCTAATAGTATCAGTAGGACGGTGGAGCTATACCTTGTCCAAGCCTCTAATAGTATCAGTAGAAAGGTGGAGCTATACCTTGTCCAAGCCTCTAATAGCAATCAGTAGAAAGGTGGAGCTATACCTTGGTCCAAACCTCTAATAGTACAGTAGAAAGGTGGAGCTATACCTTGTCCAAGCCTCTAATAGTATCAGTAGAAAGGTGGAGCTATACCTTGTCCAGGTGTCTAATAGTATCAGTAGAAAGGTGGAGCTATACCTTGTCCAGGCCTCTAATAGTATCAGTAGAAAGGTGGAGCTATACCTTGTCCAAGCCTCTAATAGTATCAGTAGAAAGGTGGAGCTATACCTTGTCCAGGCCTCTAATAGTATCAGTAGAAAGGTGGAGCTATCGCTTGTCCAGGCCTCTAATAGTATCAGTAGAAAGGTGGAGCTATACCTTGTCCAGGCCTCTAATAGTATCAGTAGAAAGGTGGAGCTATACCTTGTCCAAGCCTCTAATAGTATCAGTAGAAAGGTGGAGCTATACCTTGTCCAAGCCTCTAATAGTATCAGTAGAAAGGTGGAGCTATACCTTGTCCAAGCCTCTAATAGTATCAGTAGAAAGGTGGAGCTATACCTTGTCCAAGCCTCTAATAGTATCAGTAGAAAGGTGGAGCTATACCTTGTCCAGGCCTCTAATAGTATCAGTAGGAAGGTGGAAGCTATAACCTTTGTCCCGGCCTGCTCAAGTAGTATCAGTAAGAAAGGTGGAGGCCTATACCTTGTCCAAGGCCTCTAATAGAATCAGTTAGAAGGGTGGAGCTATACCTTGCCAGGCCTCTAATAGAATCAGTAGGAAAGGTGGAGCTTATCGGCGTTGTCCCAGGCCTCCTAATAGTCATCAGTAGAAAGGTGGAGCTATACCTTGTCCAAGCCTCTAATAGTATCAGTAGGAAGGTGGAGCTATACCTTGTCCAAGCCTCTAATAGTATCAGTAGGAAGGTGGAGCTATACCTTGTCCAGGCCTCTAATAGTATCAGTAGGAAGGTGGAGCTATACCTTGTCCAAGCCTCTAATAGCATCAGTAGGACGGTGGAGCTATAACTTGCCGAGGCCTGCAGCTTTAGGTTTGCGAGGACGCGAGACTTCAGGCGCATACGGCGTTATTTATGGACGGCTTTGAGAGGTTTTTTATGGAGTGTTTTGGGAGGTTTATTATCTGTAAGCGTACAATAGACACGGCCTAATGCCTCCTAATGCTTCAAGATATACCATGTATATCATGTTATTATTACTACTAATAATATTAATAGATTGGATATATAAATCAAATGCAATAAAAGAACTGGGGCGAGGAGAGAGGAGTGGGCAATGTTCCTGTTCCGGCTCTCTGATGACAGCCTCTCTCAGGAGACGTGAAGCCATGGATCCAGGTGAACCGTGACGTTTGTCACTTCACCAGGTACCTCAGGTGTAGATAGACGATCGGGTCGGATCAATCCCCAGCGCCGCTGAGACTGAGACGAGGTTTCGTTGCTGTTGCTGACTCACGAACGCCTTCGGTAACGCCGAAAGGAAACAAACAAACAAATTGCAGTCATTTACGAGTAACCCTGGAAAACAACACACGACTTGTAAATATGGTTTTCGGTTTGCAGACGTCCGACCGTCTCCAGCCCTCGGCGCGCTCGCCAGCAGTTTGCCCGCGCGCTGGCGAGGCTGTCTTTCATTTCTCTCGCCACTCTTTGTTGTTCTCCTCCAGCCTCCACCTTTGAAGAATTGACTGCAGACACATGAGATTTGATTTATCCCAAAAAATGTACTTTATGAAAAGAGGACCCATAAATGATCAGACAGATGTGCCTTGGCAGCAGAACGCCGCAGGAATGTTGAAGTAGTACTACGAGGGTGGAGCGGAGGGGGAGGAGGTCGGGCGTGTGCGCCAGGTGAGCCCCGCCGGAGGTGGGTGTAGCGTGATAGCATCGCGGCTCGATAGCACGATAGCATCTGCCCCCCTCCGAGCTCCACGGCGGGTTCCGGTGGGAGCGGATGCCTGTGACAGAGCCGCTGCAGGGCGGCAGTGGTTTTATACGAAGACTGGCATTAGCTGCATCTCTCGCCCCAGTCAAAGGACAGTGCCACTAAATATACCCTGCGATGCCTTCCCAGGCTCCGCCGAGCTGCGGCTCTGCGGCTGCCGCTTGGGCCAAAGGCCAACGACACGAGTGCCGACCTCCACGGAAAAGTATTTTTAAGGTCAATTATAGGGTACAGTGCCTTCAGATGGCCAGAGGCTGCAGTGGAGGCCTCATATTAAAGGTTTATGTGGAGCAGCAACGCGGAGGCCAGTCATAGCCGGGCCCAGCACTCCCATTGTCACCACACGGCCACTGAGCACGAAGCCATGCTGTGTGTGTGTGTGTGTGTGTGTGTGTGTGTGTGTGTGGTGTGTGTGTGTGTGTGTGTGTGTGTGTGTGTGTGTGTGTGTGTGTGTGTGTGTATTCGCTGTCTCACACACCGATGAGCACATCGGCGACACACACGTGACACACAGACCCGAGGCGCGTGCGCATACACCGCCGTGGCCGCGGTGTCGTAAAAAAAGCAAACTTCCTGATAAATAATTGGAATAGCTTATGATTCATTCCGATGTGACTCCTGGGCAGTGGTAAATATGGGGCCTGTCAGAGTGTGTTTTACCCCACAGAGAGAGCGGTGGTTATGGGTACAGTGGATACCATTCACCCCCGGTGTGTGTGTTTAGAGAGGGCAGGAGGAAGGAGGGCTGGACTTGGTGGCTTTAGTCTCCATGTGTGTGGACCATTGATGGGACAAAAATGGGGCTGGGTTTGAAAGGCCTATTTGTGCAGATGAGGGCCGGAGAGCTGTGTTTGCCTACTGTGGGTCACAGATCCGGGCTCAATAGGGGTTCTATCTGCCCGTGTCTATATGCTGAAATCACGGGTCAAGACAGCGGGATATAGAAGCAGCAGCAGGTTTATACCGGCGCTCACGGCTTCATCATACTGTTGTGGATCTAAGTAGCATTTTCGCTTGTCGAGTCGGTAACCTAACAATTAGCTGTGCTTAAGTCTCAACAACCGGCCCTGCCAGACACAGCATAGTAATTAACTTGTTTTCACTGTGTAACATGATTAGCACATGGGCTAGTGTCGTGGGCAGTCTCACTCAGTCCCCTACGCCGGCAGCGCTTAAGCTATGGGCAGGACCCAAAATGGCCTGAAGATGATCCATAGAACTCTGAGCACGCCTGGGACACTGCTGAGACCTTAATGGCTCAACAAAAGGATCACCAACGCCGGTGGGCTCAGAGTTCTGAGTGCGGGGGTCCCACGGACACACTGAAATTGTCTTTTGGTTCTCGAGAGGAAAACGTGGACGAGGCCCGGCCCGCAACCCGCTCAGACGCGAACCGTCGCGCGAGATAAAGGACCCCCAACGTAAGACATTCCCCTTCCTCGCAATCACTCACTTGGATCTCTTGAAGCTCCGGCCGTCTCTCCCGTCGCTGCCCTCACCTCGAGGCCCACCTCCTCCACCTCTCCCCCCCGCCATGGGCCATCTTTGGCCTCACAACCCCAGACTCTGTCTCCCTGGGAACATCCTCGCTGGGTCCTCTGCGTGGCGTGGAGAGTACACATCGTCCCTCTGCTATGTCCACAGTCACCGGGACGCCCCATGTTTGCCCTGGGAGAGAGCATCTGTTGGGGCAGCAGTGGCCGCTGGGCCAGAAATGGCACACCAGGGTGTGATAGGCTCTACCCATCACCAGTTATGGCCATGGGATGTGTGAAATTCCCAGAGATGAGGCTGGTTACAGAGAGCCAGAGGCCCTCCGGTCAGCCCCTACCAAACACCGCCACCTCCACCTGTATGCTGGATGTCTGCACTCTGAAGCGCCGCACTGTACTGTGGAGCTATTGTGTCTCTGGGGCAGAGGAGGCTAAAAAAAGTATTCGATATTTCCGAGCCCCCCTCCGGGACGGGGGACCACGAGTGATACAAATACTGTTGCCGTGCTTGTAAATAGCATCCATGTTTATTTTGGGGAGCATTTAGGTGGCCGTGATACAGCGAGCGCGAGCTGTGAGGGGTGGCAGCGGGCGGCAGTGGTGATGACAGGGGCGGCGAGGAGGCCTCTCTCTGGGTGTGTCAGCACCAACACGACCCGGAATGACCTGCCAACGTGTGACCAAACATATGAGATCCCAGGAAAAAACGCAGCCGATGCGTCGGTGAATTTAGTTCACTGTCAATATGCTGCGACTAAGTTTATAACTCTCGGTGTTGAGACCAAAAAAGGTTTTCCCCGAGTCCAGTGAAGCGTCTGTATCAAATTAAAGGGTCACTGTATCAAATTAAAGGGTCACGTTGGTTCTGTGTTTTATTCCTATGGATTAGATGCTGCGTTCTGAAACATTTCTTTTACAAGCAATAACTGTACAGTACGTCTATAAATGCCGCCCAGCCCATCGCCTCCGAGGAAAATCACCGAAGTTTAATAAGTCGTTTGCCGCAGCAGAAGTACTCGGTGGGAAGCTGGGAGTACCCAGAGGCTGTTAACACACTTTATATGTTCGACGGTTTATAGGAGCTCTCTGCTGTAGACGGACCGTCTTTAATACCTTCCTGTAGACACCTGGGGAGGATGCGGACGTGCTTCATGTTATGGAGCTGCTGCCAGTGAGTGTCCTGTGTGGAGTCACTGTGTTGCCACCAGTACAACGCAGATCGCTGGTGTCCTTGCGTGATCAGGCCGGAGGGCCGCGTTCTAACGATCTGCACACACTCAATCTGGAATCGCTGTGCTCAGTTCTACTTCTGGCCGCTCTCTCTTTGATACTTTTCACAAAAGGTTTTATGTGTTAAGGATACTAAGATGGCCTTCTCCTCGCATCTGCCTGAGCCTCTGCTTCCAATTCAGGTCATTAGGAGTGAAATTACAATTTCACAACGAGGTTGGATCCATCCCTGACTCACGGTGCCATCCGAGACTATTGTCTGGGATATCGTTCTCATCCCCTCTGTGTTTCTGTACGCTCTCGAGCTCGCTGTCAAGGTCAGTTCCCTTTATGCACGCATCTGCGAGCTTCTCCCAAACCATTGTTTGTAATTATGACGATCTTATGAAATATCGATTTACTTTCCCACATCATATCCTCGTTGGAACAATCCGGTTCGGTCGACGCTCCGCCGGCTGTGTTTAGCGTCGGACACTGATGGAACTTTCCCCCGCGGCCTTTGAAACCCGAGCGGCGCGGCTGTTTGCGTTTGGCCGTCAGGTTTCACCTCCCCGGCGACTCTGCTCTGCGTTAAATCCTTTCATTGGTTTTTTTTTTTTTGTTTGGGGGGGTTGTTGGAGGAGAGCTGTGAGGGAGGCTCGCTCTCTTAG